>CAVNYN010281427.1:0-12310 GCA_963692815.1 Nyctanthes arbor-tristis
TAAGTATCATTTTTGCTATTGTTATCTTAGGATTTTGCAAAGCAGACAAAAGATCAATGAATGTATAAGCAATAGAGCATTCTTACCAATTACTCCATTGAAGAAACCAAAGAATGAACCATTATCGACTATCAAAGGAGTTCAACAGTTTGCTCAAGTCTTAACTGTATGCTACATGCTTGTATTTCTAATAGTTCAGTACTTTATTGTAACAAATTCTAACATTCTTGATACTTGTAGGCTCAAAGCAAGAGGCATTTCTGGGTCAAAGCTACGGCAAAAATACTGCCTAGCATTATGATCTCATGTTTGCTATTCTTACGGCTATGTAGTTTTCCTCTTTACTGGTTTCATACAAAGCATCGAACTGATTTGATTTGTACTGCTTGTTTGTGTTAAGAAAAATGCAATAACCCATGTTTGTTTATGTTACGAAATTTTACCATTCTTTGCTTGTAATTCTTTCAAAACATTGAACTGTATGTCAATTTTGCATGATTTCGTAATACGATCGCCATGTTTAATGAAATAACAGTTAAAAACCCCATTTCAGGACAAAATGCGCATGGAAATCAATGAACATACTTTCTATCTTAAATTGTTGCCGACAAATGCAAGTCCTTCTAAGTTTACAACTACAGCAACACACCATATAGCTGGACCACAGGTGAAGTTTGAAATCATATTCATGATTCCACCACATACTGATGAAAGCACTGCTGTAAACGTTGATCACATGTCTTCTATAGAGCAACCCAATTGTCTCCTGACTGCCTCATCTCTCTCCACTAAAAGGGCCCTTTTTCAGGACCAATTAGACTCATCAGGTTCGGCAAAAAAAATTTGCACTAAGGAAAAGCTTGAGTAGAAGTTCTGTTTAATGCATATGGCTTAGAAAATAGAGAATAATCATTCTAACTTAATAATCCTAGTTGATTTTGTGATGTTTGAATTTGAAAGTGAAAGGGCGATAATTTAGGGATTCAAATTGAAAGTGAAGCTAAAATTTAGGCCTTTGTTTTTAGCATGTTAAATTAAATAACTTTATTATGGTATGGGTGTGTATTATTATATTATTATTTAACATTGGTTTTGCAAATAAAAAAAAGTCACCTGATTTTTGCCATTATGAGTTTCAAATACCATTCTCCTTGTAATTTTCCCTTTTAAAAATCTCATTTGTGAATCTCTCTTCAAATAGGCAAATAAAATTGAACAGTTACAGTCTCAAAGAAAAGTGGACAACAAATATCAAAAAATTGTAAACTACATTACAAAATGTTTGCAAATTATCTTTAACTACATTACGAAATGTTTAGATAAAAATTGTGATTGTAGATATTATTTGTTAATTATTTGAAAGTTAAAAATTGGAATGCACTAAAAAATGAGTAGTGCAATTTATTAGACTGGAGTCTAGTTGACATTTTTATATTAAAGGGATGAGTGGATAATTATAAATAGATGGAGACAGCCACCTCACTCCATGTCCAATAAGAAAATGTCAACTCGATCTCCAGTCTAGATAAATAGCATTATTCCTTAAAAATAGATAAACTGCAGCAAATGTCCCTAACCTTTTACATTCATATGCACTTACATCTCCAGCCTTTAAATTTAGACGAATGGGTCCTTACCTTTGTATTCATTTACACTTTCATGTAGATCCACATATTTAATTATTAAAGTGTTAGGGATTTGTTTGACAATTATTATTGAGTAATATTGTAACTGAAATTATATTTTCAGATTTACATCATGCAAGAGTATAGAAGAGTGACACATGTGCATAGTTATAAAATTCCAAATTAAGTCTTATATGATTGTTTTGTAATTATGTACACGTGTCACTTTTCTGTATTTTCAATTGACGTGAATTTGGAATTTAATCTCAATTATTATAATATTCAGTTTTAAACGGTTGCCAAATAGACCTAGAGGTGGCAATCGAGCGAGCTCAACTTGTCGAGCTGTGTTTGTGGTCTGCTCAGGCTCGCCAGCCATCCAATCAAGCTCAACTCACTGAGATGAAAATGTGTTCGAGCTCATGTCAACCTTGTGCTTTTGCAAGCCAAGTGTAAGCCAGCTTGCGAGCCTATTCTTTTTTAACACATTTATTGTACTTCAATTGCTATATTTAATTTTACCCCGCATTATGTGATGATGTCTACTTTTAGTTATTTAATTAAATTGATTCCAAGTTTTGATGTGACAATCAATTACTAACAATGGTTCTACATATACAAATCTTCTATATGTGACTCAATGCAAATAATACAACAATAAATATATCAATTGATTTTGATTCTCAATTGGCCTTCAACTGGTCTCTAAACCCCATTTTGACATACAATTCACGCAAATAAGAATCCTTTCTCCTCATTTAACTTGTAAAGGATTTAATAACAATATTTAAAAATAATATCATTGCTATAATTTAAAGACAAGTCAATGAAACGTAATCTGTTTGGTTAAGGGGGTAAGTTAAAATACGGGGACTTATAACTCTTAAGTTCGATTCCTCTATATGGTATATGGGGTATATTTACTTGAGTCCCGCTATGGAGAGTATTACTCTCCCTTTAAAGAGAGTACACCCATGTGTGGCTACATCTGATTGGGACTTGGGGGATTGAGGGTCCCTCAAACTCTAATCACATGCAGCCACACAGGAGGTGTACTCTCCTTAGAAAATTTGATATTTATTTTGCGTTTGTACTGTTGATTTTCTTTACATTGTACTTCAATAAACATTAGAGCAAAGTCTAATGACACAAATTGATACAAAATCAAACTATAGTGACTAAACCGGAAAATCTAAACTACGCTGATTCTACATTTTAAAAATTTGAAACCATATATTGAATTCAAATTTAAAAAAAAAAAGGGAAAAAAAACTATATTAGTCCAATTGAATATGAATGAAAGTGTAATGACCGCGGGTGAAAATAACGCAGTGGGCCGGTCCACTTAATTCCAAATTCGATCTTCCAATCTATCTTTCCCTTTACTCTAAATCGCATCGCCATAAACTTCGCTTTTGCATCACCGGACACGATTTTATCCAAATTTTTCGTTTCTTCGCTCTATGGGCTCCAGCTAACAGTTGAGGGAGGAAACAAATCAACAATTGGAAGCAGTTTTAGCCATGAACAGCTTATCGGCGACCTTCACCGTCGCCACATGCTCGGCACAACTTACAATGGCTCGCCGTCCTTATCGCCGGCCTCTTTTCGTTCCACCACCGCCGCACCACAGGCTGCCTCGAAGACTAGTGTGCATGGCGGTCCGTTTCATCTTCCTAATTCTGTTTGTGTAGTTAGGTTGTTTATAGTAAATATTATAGAGAATACTGGAGGAAATTGTCTATTCACTACTCGTCATTGTTGTTATTAGGGAGACGTGATTGTTAAATTATCTGTGGTAAATACTGTAGGAACCTCATAGATCGGAAGAGCTTGGAGTCGGCTGAGAAAACTTGGAAGGAATTATCGGTATGCTCTGGCTTTGGTTCTTCTCATTATGATTACTTTTCGCTTTGGCTCTTATTATTGGACGCCCATCTTCTGAATTTTCTTACACATTTTTACACTGGGTTCAAATGCTTTGCTGAAATATGCACTAGGCCATAATCTCACTTTTTTATTTTTTTAGTACCTTTTGATTTGAATTTCTCTGCTGGTTAAATGCTTTGTTGGGTATTATTCTCATATGGAGAACATGGAGTAAATGAGTTAGTGTTGGGTATTGATATAGACTAGTTCGACTTTTGTTTGAGAACTCTAATGAGTTAGTGTTAAGGACACATTAATTCTTCATTTAGAACTCCAACGTCATATATTGCTAGATAGAGATCTTTGGCTGCTGCATATTACCGCCCATTCTTATTTTGTGATGGAACATTAGGTTTTTTTTTTATCAATTTCTATCGTGCAAGAATGGTCATGGGAAATCGAAAGAAGGAATTGAGTGTATCTAAACATGAGGTGACAGTAATAGGTAGTAAACAATTGAGGTTACTACTGCTACAGCTTCTTTCCCATGTATTAATACTTCAAAACATTGTAGCATAGCACGCCCATGACCACTCTTAGATTTCTTTTCATTTTCATGAAATGTCTTGAAAACTTTAGAGAAGATTTACACTGTCTAAAGTAAATCACTGGATTAGATTATTACATGGCTACTTACTGGCTTCAGAATAAAGCATATGTGCTTCTTCATCATGCATAATTATTGAGTAAATTTAGTGTAATGACTTTGAGATCTTGATAATAATGTACAAAACCAATTGTAGGTTAGACTAGCTGATCCGGATGTGGTCTCAAACCCAAGTGAATATCAGAAGCTGGCACAATCTATGGCAGAGCTTGATGAGGTAATGCTCTTTGAAAGTCCACCAAGCTTGTGTTTAAGTATGATGACATGTATTTCACTTTTATACCTGTGATAAGTATTTTATCTAACAGTTATATATTAAATCCTTTGAACTAGTAGGTCGTGTTGACGTACAGGAGATACAAAGATTGTGAGAAACAGTTAGAAGAAACTAAAGGTTACTTTAGATACTCTATTCCTCCATAGTATTTCCTTAAAATGGAAAAACAGTTTTGCTTTCTCTCTCCATCAGCTCCTTTCTCTGTGTGATCTTGCACTTGTATTCAGTGACTTCTGTTTCTATGCCAGCTTTGGTGAAAGAGGTGGATAACGATGAAGACATGGCTGAGATGATAGCTTCTGAAGTTGATACCTTAACCAATCAAATTAAAGAGTTGGAAGAGAAACTCAAGGTTCTAACCTTTCCTTGAAAGCTAATTATCCATTGGTAGAACTTTTTCAACTTAATGAATTTCACCTCTTTTATCACATAAAAACAGGTGTTGCTACTCCCAACTGATCCTCTTAATGCAAGAAATATAATGCTTGAAGGTAAATGACAGCACTTCCATTTAAATGAGCTCTCCCTTGAAGTTTAGGTTCACACCAGACATTATAAAGGATCCATCACACTTATCGTGTTAAGGAACTGATATAGATTTTTTAACTGTTAATGGTGATGAAGAAAATATTAGAGTTTAAGCCTTACACTAGCGTAGCGAATCATATAAAGTTCTTTTTTTTTTTTTTTTTTTTTTTTTTTTAAAAACTAGAAAAGGGAAATTGCTTTTCTATGTTTATTTAGTATTCCAAATTGATGAAATACCCTCTTGAAGCTCAGTAAATGCTAATTACTCAGGCCTAGACTGTGTTTAAACTTATAACACTATGATTTCCAAAATCTAGATATAAGCATGGCATTTCAACCTACATTCTTCAATTGGTTGTGTTCTTAACTTTTACTAGGCTGCACTTGGTAAGTGTAAGATATTAAAAATACTCAAGGTTCTCTAATTTGCAGTGAGAGCTGGTACTGGTGGGGATGAGGCTGGACTTTGGGCTGGTGATCTTGTAGGTACATGCTTCTTTTATCCTTTAAAATGCACATCTTAAGATGGAAAATGACGATTGTTTTGATGTTACATTTTCGGCCAGAAATATCTATCCTTGATTTAAGGACTATTAACTTTGATACGAAACTCAGGAATTAGTTTCAGTTTTAGTTATTTCATGTACGGCTCTAAAAGGATGAGCTATACTTCGCTGACATACAAAGTGATGAAAAACCAGTTAGCCAAATGAGAAATCTAAAATTATTTGCCATACCTTCAATAGCTTCTTCTTTTTCATTGAAAGGGTACCTTCAATGTCTTCTAGGTACGTATGTATCAGAAGTACAGTGAACGAAACTCATGGAAGTACACGATGGTTTCTAGCTCTGAGGTAGGGATACTTGTATACTCTTAAAATTATGATATTCTTTTTGCAACGGGCTTAGTGTTCTTCTCTTTCCAAGGCTGAAAATGGAGGATATAAGACTTGTGTAATGGAGATAAAAGGCAACTCTGTGTATAGCAAAGTAAAGTATGAGTCTGGAGTCCATCGGGTTCAACGGATTCCTCAAACAGAAGCACAAGGGCGGGTGCACACATCTACCGCAACTGTGGCTATCATGCCTGAGGTAACTTGACTATTTTCAACATGACTTACTTTATTATTATTATTATTGTTATTATTTTACTCTGAATTTCATGCCATGTGGGATTTCAGGCTGATGAAGTTGATGTAGAAATTGACCCAAAGGATATCGAACTTACAACAGCTCGTTCTGGTGGTGCTGGAGGTATGGCTCCTTTAACACGTGCCTGTGGGGAAGTTTTGTTATTCGTACTTCCTCCTGTAACTGTTTACCAAAAATAAATAAATAAATAAACAAATACAACAAAATTTCTATATGGCTCTACTAGTTTTTCTTTTACTTTAATTTTTTCTTGTTGTTGTGTATGAATTTCTAATGCAGGACAAAATGTCAACAAGGTGGAGACGGCTGTTGATCTCTTCCACAAACCAACCGGAATAAGAATATTTTGCACAGAAGAAAGAACGCAGCTTCGGAACAAGACTCGTGCTCTCCAATTGCTACGAGCAAAACTGTAAGGAGCGCTAAGATTACCACATTTCCAAATTTCATCTGAATGATAATGGTGACTTGTAGTCCATGATTTAAAATGTCACTACACAACCTCTATGGAGAGAGAATAAACTATCAAAGCGATACATGTTAATCGTTTGTTATTTACTTGGTCTTTCTTTTAGTTTTTTGTCTTAAAAATATTAAATAGGAGAAAATACTAGGATGTCCTTACCCAATTTTATATTGTCCAGCAAAGCTAGAAAATTTTTGGTAAATATGAGCATTAAAATAGAAATTCTAATATCAAGAACTTCAATGGTCATCAACTTAAACAATATAAAACCATCTATAAATGAACGGTGGATATATGTCTTTGTGGTCCGTGCAATTTACACTGGATTAGGTGGTCTGAGATATATTGTTTAACTGAAACTAGATGGTACAATTGTTTCAGGTATGAAATTAAAGTGAGAGAGCAACAAGAGTTGCTAAGGAATCAGCGAAAATCTCAGGTTTGGCTGTACTCCATTTACTCAATGCAAATTTGAGGGAAAAAGAGGAACTTTAATCTTAGCAAATTAATCAATCTTTTTTGCCAGTTTCAACTTATTTTGTTTTTCTTTTACGTTTACCAGCACAAGATTGTTTGTTTGCATGCATGTAGTTTATAATGGAAATTGCTTGATATTTTTGTTATGGTCACTCTGTTATTAATAAATTCTATACCCTTGAATGTGTTTTGTGCGCAATTCTGACTAGTTCTCGTTACTTCATAACTGGCAGGTGGGTACTGGTGCGCGTTCAGGGAAGATTCGGACATACAACTTCAAGGTACTTCTAGCATTTTAGGCTTGCATTTATCTATACAATTGTAGCACAAGGAAAAAGGAAAATGTTCATCTGTTGGAAAGAGGAAAGAGTGATTTCAGAGGAGAAATCATATTTCAAATTTGTTTGTCAAATCCGACCTGAACTTGTTTACTCTTTTGCACACCAGGACAATAGGGTTACTGATCACCGGTTAAAAATGAACTTTGAGCTCACATCATTTCTTGATGGAGACATTGAGATGGCTGTTCAGGTACATTGTTGTGACAAGCTTTAACTTCCAAAAGCAAAGCTTTTCTTCCCTTTTCTTATCGCATTCTTTCCAATACATTATTATTGCCATTGTCATTGAGTTTGCATATAGGCAATCAAGGTTTTTTTTTTTTTTTTTTTGTGGATATTAAGGTTTCCACAATCTCAATGCTTTATTCTTGCAGTCTTGTGCGGCAATGGAGCAGAAGGAATTACTAGAGGAGCTTGCCGAATCTGTAGGAGCAATGGTCAGTTGATTTGCTCTCAGATTTGCTCCCAATCTTTGTGCGACCTGGCACACGTACTCATTTGTCCTCAACCACTAGAGCTTGTTTCAAGGTATCATAGTGGTGTTTTCAATATAAGAAATATTATACAGGTTAATTGTACCAGCACAATACGTTCACAACAAATACGATTATAATTTAGTGAAATTTGTGCTTAAAAGTCAATACGAGGGGTGTCAGAATTCTTAATCGGTGCACCATCAGACGATGTGGGAATTTAGGGCAAAATTCACCATTATGTATCACGCTTAGCACTGGGACTGGGACGAAACACCCTTCTTCCTGAAATGCTTGGTTTTAGTTTAGAAAATTATTCACACTCAGCGATAATCCAAACTCGCAGAAAAGATCCTGCCTTTCCCACTAGACAAACGCATTCGATCCAAAGAAGTGAAGGTTGCGGTCACAATGTACATATAATAATTTGTGAAGCCACTCACGTTTCACAAATACAAAACAATTAACACGGGTTGTAATATTGTATTGCAAGGATGTAAGTCTAATAAGTATTTGGCCATGGACTGGGAAATCCCCTATTTGCCAATAGATTGTTGGCCTACTTCCACACTGGATATGTCGTATGACCCTTTTAGTGTGTTGATTGAACATGATAGCACATTCGTATTGCCCTTTGAGAAAAAAAATCGAACTTTAAACAAAATTATTTTGATTCAACCATCTCTTTATCTACCTGAAGTGTTTCATTTCCTTCTCTTCGATGGAAGTTTGATTTTCCCAGAATGTATCTTAATTTTTGGCCTAATTCTTCTTCTGATGATCAATTCAGACGTAATACATTATATACATGCTATAACATAGAGTAGTTGAACCAACAAAGATGTAGCAAATGTTTATGGAAATATTAAGGTAGTGATACTCCAAAAAAAGAACCTTGTGCGAATTATAAAATTGAAATCCATCAGCTGACATAGAGAAATGTAACGAATTGTATTAATTGACTACAATGATGGAAATAAAGTTCAAGCAGTATTTAAATAGCCCTAAATAGGCCCTAGGGTCAAATAGGGTCAAATAAATTATAAAGATAATTTGGAAAAATAGAGGCCTAAACTATCGTAAATGGCTGTAAACTAATGGGGTTCATGAATTTTATAGTTGATGAGTCTTCATCTCGTCATTTTGCTTTTGAAAAAGTATGACCGGCCTCAATTCGACGCTGAGCAGTGAGTGCCAAATTCTCAAATTTCAGCCTAGGCATTTTCGATCGGGTTCTTTCTTGATTCATTTTATCAGCTATTCTACATTGGTTCCCTCCACCTCTAAAGAACTCAATACAAGTTATCATGTAGATAAAGAGCCTCATAATCCTCATGAAAAGCATAGAAATCAAGCACATAAAAAAAAATATTTGAAAGCTCCGTAGAAGCGGGCAGATCAATGATGTATGCATCGATGTTGATTCGTTTCAGCACCTTCTCTTCTACAGTTTGCACTATCCACATCTTCCCTTGTACAGTTTGCATATTTACCCCATCGTAAATAAGATGGGGAGTGAGCCCAGAATTACTTTCACTATCCACATCTTCTCTTGTACAATTCGGAGAAGAGAATTATGTGCCCTGGGTAGAAAAATTTTCTGAACATGTTCGTCCCTACGCTCTATCGAGTGTCATTCTGTCATCTCTTTCAATTGCATGCTTCCATGACATTATTATACTGTTTTAGGATGCGGGAACACTTTTTACATTGTAAATATTAGGAAAAATTTGCCGTTATTTTCTACCAGTAGCCTCACAGATATGATTCGTCTATGCGTAATGTTGTTTTGACATGCTTCCTTATGCAATGCCGTCCAATGAATGTGGCTAACTGGTTATTACCCTTTTCTTTTTTAGCTAAGTTCATAATAGATATAGCTCTGAGGAAAAAATCACAACCACTTTTGACAGGCACCATTGCAGTAACTCGATTTAAGAGAGTGGGTCTCTAGCTATTCTCAAAATTTTGTGCTCCAACTCAAAAACTTCAACCGTACTTTTCTTACCGCTCGAGTGAACCTAGTTTTGAAGTTCATCTCTATACATATGAACATCAACATATTGAAAAGAAAAAAAGAGCAAAAGGTCAAGGTTCGTAAATTTTTTTTATTGAATGGATTTTTTTTTCCTTTTTTGAGATTCATAATTTAAATGAAGTAATTTTTATTTTTTGCAATTAATTGCTGTATATGAAATGGTACAGTTGTCAATGATTAAAGAAATGTGCATAACTTTTGCGTCTGGGGTCTGTTTTTTGAGAACATGACACTAACTTTAATTTTTAATTCAATTATCCAATTACATCTTATATTTCTACTATATAATAAAAGTGAAGGTGTGGGCCCGTTTCCTACACTGTTTTGTCGGTTTGTGCAATTTTTTTATTTTTGGGCTTCTCTTCCAATTTTGTATGCTCTGTTTTGGGGCTCATTTGGATCACAGATTTTCACTCATCTCTGATTTCTCTCAATTCTTAGATTTGAAGTACACGTGACGTATATCTATACAAATCACATATATAGAAAGTTTTTGAAAATTTTTCATCTAAAATATATGGGGGGAGACCCACTAAAATTTTCGTCAAAGGCCCTTGAAATCTCATAGTCGGCCAGGGCCCATGGGTGAAATTAACCCAATGTTCCGGTCCATTTCACAATTCCACACTACTCTAGCTTAAAATCGGACGTGCTACCTAATCGTTACTGCTACTACTCTGGGCCACCTCCACTGTAAATCGGATCACTGCCAAATGCGACTTTATACTCACATGCCAGCATCTGGCTGGCAATTTCCAATGCCTCGTGTGCCTGACGGTCCGTTTGATCATTACTTGCTAATTCCTCATTATTAATGCAATTTTTCCATAGAGTTTATCAATTTTCCCTACCTGTACAAAATGCCAAGGGCAATCACTTCTCTTTCAAATCAATAGGCAGATTTAGGAGGTAGGCTCCCCAACCCAAGGCTACTCCTTTTTTTTTTTTTTTTGAAAAAATCTATTTTTTAACCCTTTAAAATTTTTTAAAAAAAAATAGTGTTTCAACTAAGCGTCGTCTAATTTTGACTACCCCTTTGACTGTCTTATATGAATGTCACTGCTCAAATCAAGTGTTAGAGCATTCTCAATGGGCAAAATTTTGGATTTTTCCCCACCAAACTATTCAATGTTGTTGCTATAAGCCCAAATTTGAGAGTGAAAAAACCTAAGGAAAAGTCCAAAATGCCCTGTCTTTTAAGTTTTTCCATCCTCATTTTTTCCCTTGGGAATGCTCTTATTATGTAAGCACGTAAATGGGGGCGGTCCATTATATGAAGGTGCAAATATTCAAGGGAAATTTACAAACCATAACTAGGATTATGTTGGATTATGTTCTATTTTTGCTTCAAGAAACTACGAGCGCGGGAAGTATCAGGCTTTGAAAATTTTAGCGACAAGAGAATGGGGCTCGGTTAAGAACTCCCCCCCCCCTTTGTATTCATATCATACAGATTTCTAAACGCCAATCTGCCTAAACTTAGGATAGATAAAGAAATCTGAATGTAAAACTCCAAATTGAACAATCTCATGTTATCTTGACATATATCATTCTCAATATAAATATCGAGAAACAAGTATAGAAATGTCATTTAAAAAAAAAAAAGAAAAAAAAGAAAAAAGGAAAACGTATAGAAATGTCGACACGAATGATAAAAATAGCTGGATGGGCTGACATATCAATTGTCATTTACATTTCATTGCATTCATGAAAAATCAAATCTCTTTCCAGTATAGCATTGGCAAAAAAGTGGCTTCATGTTAGTAATTACTTCATCCATCGTCATCAATACGTATTTGATTGTATAACGTATATAATTATGTAGTATGCTAGAAGAAATTAGTTATTTGGTTTATAACTTATATAATTATGTAGTATGCTAGAAGAAATAAGTTATTTGGTTATTTTGTTTGAATGCTCAAGAATCAAGATGATGGCCCTATACATGTAAATTTCATTCTCTATAACCAATTTTTTTTTTCCCAAACATTTGAAAGTTTATATACATATTATATATGATTATTTTCAAAATGTAATCTGCATCTTGGGCAATATACATTCCATAATATGATATATATATATATATTATGTAAACCTTTATGTAACCAACATACCTCAACAATATTAGAGACACAATGAAGACGCTAATAACATTGCAAAACAAAACAAGAATCACATTTTAAAACTTAATAGTTTGACGACACTTATAAACAAACATCAAGTCACATCTCATGCCAATATAAACAAACAAGACAAAATACCTCAAAACAAATCATTCCTTGGGCTTTTAACATTTGAAGTAATGCCTTATTTGTTCGTGTGATGTCTAATTTCCTCCCATTTATATACTCTACAGAACAGAACCATCCAGAGCTGATAGCAAGTTGGCTTTGTTAG
>CAVNYN010281431.1:942-33792 GCA_963692815.1 Nyctanthes arbor-tristis
CCCCCCCCCCCCCCCCCCCCCCCCCCCCCCCCCCCCCCCCCCCCCCCCCCCCCCCCCCCCCCCCCCCTACGTTCAAATACAGATTATTGCAAGGGCAGATTATTGCAAAGTTAATAAGAAAGCGACCAAGCGAAATTTCAATCACTTTAATCACGCAGAAGCTATCAGACATGAGTTTCACGTTTTTATTGCTATAATAATAACTTTATTCCAAATTAGAATGTTAATCATATAGTATCAATCAGATTTCTAATGGCTAAATCTTTCTAAATTGATAAATATAAAGATATCTTCAAACTAGTGTCGCATTTGGCATCATACAATAAATGTGGTTGGTCGGAGATAAGAAAGATACAAAATTTTATGAAGAATTCCTTGCAAAGACGATGGAAGGTGATGTATATATAGATAACTAAAGTAGGGGGCGTCGGACACTTTGCGATAAGACATTTGACCTTTCCATTGTCCTGAGTCTTGATCGAGCTACTTTCTCGGACTCCAAATTGTAGTCCCGTCCTAGTTCTTGTAGAAAAAATAATAAACTTCAACCTACGTGATTTGGTTTTGGTAGAGTGATAGAAAACAAGTAATTGTAGTTTCACAAGTTGGTGACGTATGCCTTACCTAGAATAGTGCCCCAAACGGATGGAAATTTTGAATTTAAGAACAAAATGAATTGGAAGGTAGATCACCTACATCTCCAGTTTCCACATGAACTAAACATGCATGAGCCACAAAATTCGTCCTCCACCTGCCTCTTTGTACTCAATCTTGAAACTTCACAAATCAATAAATAAAATGCACCTAAAGCTTACCCAAATAGAAAACCTACAATTCCCCTTTTTTATTAGTTATATTTCAAGTTATCGATTAATAACAATAATATTTACAATGACAATTGAATATTAATGAAAAAATATATATTAATATATAATGAAGAAAAATATTAATGAGTTTTTGGCCCTGTCTTTAGATCATAATTGTATCATTACAAACTTAAACCGAACGCTACCAGTCCATTAAAGCCATCTAATTGCAATTTGCAAGCAAAGTCTATCTAGTCCAGTCCAAAAAACCCTGATCGAAAAATAGGTGAACTCCTAACTAATTTTTTGAGTCCTTTTCTAGAACTAGTAACTCCTACTTTTTTTTTAAAAAAAGAAAAAACCAGATCACGTTATGAAATTGATTTCATTGTTAATTCTAGTCACTACTCATTCATAACTACAAATTTTAAACTTTTATTAAATTTACACTACTCATTTCACCTCATTATAATTTCCCATTATAATTCAATTTGAATAAATAGCTTCAAACAACCACTTAAATGGATTGACATATAAATAGATTAAAATTCTCAAATTTTTAAAGGTGCCATCACTTAATTGTACTATGCGAGGTTAGTTATTAAAATGATGTGAAAACTTATATCACATCAAATATGTGATTTCATGACATGTCATATATCTAAAATGGATTGATTTATAATATATTTTGAAATTTGAATTTTTGAAACATGTGGCTTAATTTAATTGGTAAAATTTTGTTGAAAAGGAAGAAGTTGTTATTTAGTGTGTTTTAAAAATTCAAAATTTAAAATATATTATAAATTAATCTAATTGTAAACAATATTAAACCCTTAAATTCATTTATATAAGTGGAATTCATTTAAAAAATAGTGGCCAAAAATCTCTTGGGCCGTTTCCTCGCAATTTTCCCTTTCCTTCCATTCCATTCTTTTCCGAATCCCTATATATACCCCGCGCCCAAGCCCCACGAAATCTCAAGCTTTTACTCACAAACCCATTCGGGCGTCACCACCAGAGGAAAACTATTTTCACTTCCCTTTCCCTTCACAATGTCGTCACAGCAAATCGCGTCCCACAGAGAAAACGCCGAGATATACACCGGCGACGAGATATGCAAGCAGAAGTCTCGGGAACTCCTCGAGAAGATGAACCTCCCGAACAGCTTGCTCCCTTTAGACGGAATTCTGGAAGTTGGCCATAACCAATCCTCGGGATTCGTTTGGCTGAAGCAGAAAAAAAGCAAGGTGCACCAATTCCGTGAAATCGGCCGCAGCGTATCATACGACACGATAGTCACGGCGTTCGTCGAGGACCGTAGGATGAGGAAGGTGACGGGTGTCAAGAGCAAGGAGCTTCTGATCTGGGTCACCCTTTCGGATATCTGTATTCGGGATCCGAATTCTGGGAAGATTACCTTTGGGACTCCAACTGGGATTTCCAGATCGTTTCCGGTTTCGGCATTTGAGGAAGAAGACGTGAAGGTGAAGAATTAATTACAGGAAATCAATCTAGAATAAACCGATACTATTTTATGCTATCGTTATATGGAGGTTTTTGAGTTCTGTTGCTTAAGGTTTAAGCTAAATTCTCTACCTCTTTTTCTGCTTTAATACCATATATATACAATACATTTGACGTCAATGAGTAGCTCGTTCAACAAGAGTACGTGATGTCTGAGACACAGATTAGGAGATTCGGGGCAATCAATATACCCTCTCTATTTGAATCTGCTTCTGAATATCGTTCCACACATTTTATCCCACTTTCGTTTAGAGAGTTCTAAAAAGCGTAAAGCATTAAAAAGTCTTCAAATCAACATTGAGTCTAAGCGAGCTTACACACACCAATGCTTAATAAAACTGCGCTGATAAAGCACAAGACACCACAAAACGTAAAATCCCAGCTTTGAGCATAAACATGTGTTTTTTAAACAAGCTTTTTAGCACTCTGTCCAGAGGACATCTGGAATTGACAAAACGAAGGTCTGCAGGCATTTGGTAATTGGTTACAACATATTTATGGTGATTTTCGGGTTGCCTAACTAGTCTTCGGAGGTAACCTGCCTTTGTATAAAATCCCAAATTTTCAGCAACTAAACTGGGCTACAATAAAGAGGACATTAAGCAGAGAGAAGCATGTCCTTGTCTGAACAAACAGAAATAGGGAAACGGGGATGAGATATACACGTAATGTATAAAAGGGCATCTTCTAAGTGCAGTTGCTATTCTCACTCCGAGCAGCCACATCAAGGAGTTTGGTTTCATTCAATTCACGAGCTCTATTTGCTCGAGAAAGAATAAAGAATATAAGTTATAGTACATCAGGTAAACTTTAAGAAAAGGGGTAGAGATCACAGTGTTTGTTTAGATCTAAGGACAGGCACGATCCAACCCAGATATGAAAGACCTTTGCATGAGATGGTCAAAAACCCTGTAGAGTAACATATTTCAGTTGCATTTGTAGAACTTGCACAGCAACAGCAGCATCTGCATCTTCTATTATTTCTTATCCAACTTCTTCATATCCAATTTGCCAACCAAATACTGAGTTAGGCCCTGGGGTGATCTTTTGGCACTTTGCAGAATGTAAATGCCTAAATGAGTAAATAGTTGTGAAGTTCAAAGAGCTTCAAAAACTTGTGCTCCCTCTCTGAGAAAAGATATCATTATGGGCAAAAATGAATTTGGATCAGTTAGTTATGTTATGCGACTTTCCATAAATTTCAGTAAAGAAAACGAAAAACAAGAATTGTTGCTCCCAACGGTTGAAACCCCTAGTACTGACATCTTATAAGACGTAGCTTTATCATATATGGAAATCATGTTTGCTCAGCATATTAATGTGCCAACGTGGAGCAAAAATTGATCTACAGTTGACAGTAATGGCAGGCACTAGCAAATTGCAGCTAAAAGTGTATACATAATAAGTAGGTACAAAAATAAAAAATAATAATGTATGGGAAACTTAACAAGGAAAGGAATTAACCACTATAGACATACCTAAAGCCAAAGCCCAACATCATCGAGCAAGAAGGCAGGTAAACTTCATTTACTGCAAATTAACTGCAGTCGAAGTGATATGATACTATTAGTAATTGAGAACTATCCTAGATAGAATGTGAAAACAGAAAGCAATCCGTATATATTTGCTATTTACTTAGTTTGGTGCCATTTTGGACAGGAAGATACCACATCAGGAGTTCAACGATGGTATCATTCAAGTCCTGCCCGTTAGTGGTTGCGAACATTAAGGTGGTGAATATTAAAAAGAGACCTGATTAAAACATCCGCTGTTCAAAATTTTCATCACAAAGTTTTTGCCACTGGAAAGCATATCTAGAATAATGACCAAGAAGATGATCAACTTTCCAATCCTAACACGCACAGTGCAGTAAACAAGGAAAAGACAATGAGATAAATGTATAACACAATGCAAAGCTTACAAATGAACTGCCCAAAAATCCAATATGATTAGTCAAATCCAGATATATCTGGAAATAATTTGTTTAATGTGGAATGGTTTGTATCAATTTGTACATTTTCAATCGATTGAACTCTAAGTACTCGTGATAATAATCAAAATTAACCGAAGAGTGAAAATCTTTGTAGAAGTTGGTACAAATCAAATGTTTATCCTACTCTTCTTGTTTCTCTGATTTGTTGATTCAAGGTAATTGGAGATCGGACTTGCTTTTTGGATTTTTCACATCTACTCTGCATCAAGAAAGGAGAACACTAACTTCACCACTGTCATGTCTTATAAAATTTAACCATAGATCATTTTCACATTATCACATGGTGGTAAACGGAGCCAGCTGCCAACTAAGACAAGCATTTGGGTGAATTGGTTAGAATTAAGTATCAAAATAAGTGAAGATGTGGGAGAGAGACTAAAGAGACCTTTAGGTCGGGGGGGGACATAAGAATCTGATTGCCACTATTTATAGTTTAAAGGGTACCTTTGCAGTTATTCAAATAATTCTGCATAATCTACTGTGTTTGCTTTCTTCTATGCACTTCCACTGGTTTGAAAGAATATTCCAATTACACTAGTGACCCCCCTTATTATCACAGTCACTGTTCTTTGCCAGAGACAACATAATTAGTTCAGCAACCTCATGGTTGATATGTTCCTTGGTAATTGATAACTGGCATATCTGACTTCTTCAAGGGACCGCGAGCTGAATCTTCATTGCAGGAATATGTACTCGGTCGTTATTGGACATGAACAACACACTTTCTTTTAAACGACACCTTGTACGACAGGAAACTACAGTTGACATTTCTTTAGTGGAATGTAATTATCTCCCAATATCATATTTTAGCTATGGCGCTAGCATCACCTTGTGAGAAGCACTTTCTGGCTTTGTATCACCATCAAACTGCTTGCTGAAAACTCCTAGAGTTTTATAGTCCCAAACAATCTTAGATATCTCATCTTGAGGAAAACATAGACCTTGTTGTTTAACTAACTTATTCAATTGACAGAAGAATCTGGGATCCTGTAGTTGAATATACTCATGCAGCATTCTCTCATGATCAGGGACCCAATTTCTTGGAAATGGAATATAATCACATGATGGAATCAAAGACATATGAGAAAATTGAACTCCTTCAATGGCGTCAACAAGTCCCATCCTCAGAAGATCAGAATACTCAGGGGCTGAATTATTGCTACTTTCCCTCAATGGATGGCTAAGATTTCGTGAAGCAATTTTGTACACCTTGGCTCGAGATTTCAGTCTATACCTTGCAGCATACAATTTAGCAATAGAGCTGCGGATTACATAAGCACAAAACCCAACAATTTTCTTCCTGTTATCAGCATATCTGTACCAATCAGCCATGCTCTCAAGGAACTTATTCATCTGAGCATTAGTATGAGCTTGACCTGAATACAGCATTGGAGTGCAGGGCAGTGGCTCTGGATCTCTATCACCCTTCACAAGTGCAAGCCTTCTAAACCGGCGCATACACTGTTGCAAGCTAGCTGTGACTGAAAGCAAAGTCCCTACCCCTTTTTCACTCACAATTTTACCATCACTTGAAGTGTAACGGAGAGTAGGGTGTATAACTCGACGAGAAATTATATGATCTAAGAACTGAATCCCCCTAGTTATATGCTCAATTTCAACCTTGGAATTGTCCAACCTAATCCCAAATTTACTCTCACAAAACTCAATTATTTCTTTTCGAATTTCCACGGCAGCCTCTCTTGGCCCCCTAATACCAATGAGAAAATGACCTCCATACCTGATATAATCCATTTTCCTGGTCTTCTCCTTCCCACTTGCAGGCACAAACTCAGGCCAAGAGGGGTTATGACAACCATCATTCATCGAATACTTCCATATTGAATCTGATGCACAAGGCTGAAAGAATTTTATTATCCGATCTTCCATTATATGATCAAGCTCGTTAAGACACACGTTAGTCAGTAGAGGGCCAAGAATTCCACAGTAACCATAATTGGGTATCTTTGCAGCTTCCTCTGGAGCAAAATCAAAGAATGTCCTCAACCAGTAGGGGTCGGGCTTTGGTTCATTCTCATTCAATAACCTCTTCCTGGTCTGCCCCTTCTTTCTTTTGCTCACTTTCTCACTATCATCTTCCCCGTATGTACAACTCCGATTTGGACCTTTCAACCCTGATTTAATCAAGCTCAAAACCTTTTTGTCTTTCACAGCTTTTTCCGCACAACCCATTACAGATCTACATCAATAGTATCAAAAATCACACTTATATCCCCTCTTATAAACCACAAGTACCCAGCAAAATTGCTCCTGATGGTTCTAATGACAGTATGAGGATTCCTACCTGGACGAAAAGCATGAGACTTTGACGAAAACCGGGGTTCAAAAACGGGTTCCAGAATCATCAAGAGAACTTCCTGAACCACCAGGTCCTGAAACGGCGGCGTCTTCGATTCCAAAACTGATTTAAGCTTGCGTTTGGACAGCAATTTAATGGGTTTATCATTGGGGCTGAGAATGAATTGCTGTTCTTTCGAATTCCATTGAAATTGGTTATGGAGGACTGCGTTTTTAAGGGACAGAAGGTCAGAAAGTGTATTGATATAAATGGAGTTCTTATGAGGGAAAGATCCGGTGACATTGGCGCAGGTCCGCTGATAGGCAAGGACCCATAGATCGAATTTGGAGAGAAAGCCAGTGAGATTGTTGAAGGGCTTGTGGGGTTGGGAGAAGGTCTTGACCCAGAGATCAGAAAGAATTCGGAAGGGATCTTCTTTGAGTTGGGAGTATGGGTCTTGTAATTGAGGTGGTGGCGCTAATCGCGGCGGAAGCTGATGGTTGTGGCGGTTAGAGAGGTTGGAGAGAAAGCGGATAGTGGCGGCGCGTTGGGTGAGCGTCAAGTGTTTGAGTTTTGTTCCCAGTGACATGTTTCCTATCACTCGGAGGTTGATTTGGCGGGTGATTTCCGGAATTTGTACAAAATATTATGGATCAACCGACTTAGGACTTAGGAGAAAATATCTAAGAGTACAGCGAAAATAGCAAAAAATTAGAGGAAAAAACTTATTTTTAAATAATGTGTTGGGGAAAATTTTGGTAAAATAAGAGCATAGGTATTTGGGTTTTTAACTTTTCTTGAAGCTCTCCATAAACACTCGTGACATTTTGTTAGTATAGTATTTAACTCTTTCCACTTTGAATCGACCACGTCGAGGGTCTATTTTGGAAATTTGGACCGAGCTCTTGCTTATAGTACGCGTACGTTTTTGTTAAAAAGGCTTCTCTAACTTGATCTTTGTCAACACTTGTATCTTCGGTGGCCAATTTCCAAGCTCGACATAATGCCTACATTTCTTCCTTTCTCCAATTTGGAGCTCTAGTTGATTTTTTCGACTTTGAACTCTATACCATCTTAATTTTATATAATTGGAGAATAAACAATTACAAGAGCAAAAATACAATGAAAATATGAGATAGAATATTGGAAGTATTTATGTGAAAAATTGCAACATGTTTCTTTCACATTTTTTAATTTTTTATTTCTTATTTAACAGTATATTTTATTAAAACATGTAATATGTATCGTAACTTGATTGATTTGAATATTCATTTGTGGGACAAGGAATGCAAGTGCTAATGGGTAAATGAGGTACCCCAAATTTAAGATTTTACACCCCTACAGTTAAACATTATTTGAGGGTTTTTTTTGGGAGGGGGTCTCACATTTGGGTTTTTCCCTTTACATTAATCTTACTCGAAAATGGAGTCTAAGAACACATGGTCTAGAGAGTACTATTGGAGTATCAAAAAATTTTTTCCAAGCTAGACTGGAACAAAAAATTTGGGACCTAATATAATATGCCAAAAAAATAGCAATTCTATAAGGACATGGAGGTATATTTTTTATATGATGAATAAGTGATTTGATTTAGTTGGTTGTGATGAATTGATTGTTGTATTCGAAGGCTCACAAACCGTCACTACAAAATAGCCATTATTAGTTGTCAAAAAATAGTCATTTGCCTCCTTTCTTAACCACACGTCTTCTCTTTAATTTGACTATAAGAGCATCTCTAATGCTCTATTTTATGGACCTAGTCTATTGAAGGAGAAAGAGTGAAAAAAGATGGTTATTTTAAATAAATAGAAATAGAATGAGTTGTAGAGAAAAAAGCGGGAAAAATAAAAAAGAGGAAAGAGATGGAGATAAATTCAAAAATAATAATAAAATAGTGGTAGATTGGGTGAAGGTGGGGGTCTATTTGTGGACCATACACGGGATTCGAGGGAGAAAAAGTTAGGACGAATAGTGAAAATGAGAGAAAAGTGATTAAAAGAAAATGAAAATAGATAAAATTACTGAACCTACGATTTTTTTGTGTCTCTCTCTTTCCTCAAATGGACCTAGTGCATTTTTTAGAGCATTAGAGATGCTCTAAGAGAGTGAATTGGTGATAAGATTGTATATTTCAACAAAATGTGATATACATTTGGCCTGTCTCTTACATTTGGCAGATAGATAAGATTTCATCGTTCGAATTAACATGTTTCGTATTTTGTGACTAAACACTGCTACAATTAATTTAACTGGTAAAAGACGTAGTGACACTACTAAAGAATAAAAATTTATATATCTTAAAATTTCTTGATCGCTGCATTTAATAGTCCATTTTAGGTGTACGATTGTAGGTGTTCAACCTTGAATGCTACGCCCTGCATTTCACAATAAATTTGGAGACATCTATGAGGTGCCATTATGACTTAAAAGAATAATCTTTAAATTACTGATATCCACTCAAATATAAAGATATTTACATCGTTATAACAATAATTATTTCGACTCAGGGCATAGGGAAGTGGGTGCCAACCTTTGCCTCGACACACTCTATTTTGACAAACATGCATTTTGACTATATAAAAAATTACAAACAAAAAAAGTAATATACAAATTAGTATTAATCTACATTTTCGGCATACCCCGATATCAATGGCTGGCTTCGCCCCTTTCATTATCATCTTAAAATTTATTTTAAGTGTTCGACTAGAGTTATCTACGCCATGAACGGCTCACAATATAGGATAAGAGGCATGTGGTCTAAAGTGCTGTCAACATTTTAAAAACGTGTTTTCACTTTGTAGCATCTAAATCAAGGGCCCATATGCTACTCTTTTATCCATTATTAATCTCAGCCATTAGATAGTCTTATATATATATATATTCTTTTCAAAGACTTAGGGTTAACTATTCATTCACTCTCATTTGTAAAACATGGATGTATACTCCTCTTTTTCTTTCACTGTGATTTCTCTTTGGTGAGGTTTTTACTTTTTGTAATTGATATTATAGTGAGGGAATGGGTTGTAGTGAGGATACTTGGTATAATCTTCATGTGTTAGTTAGGCATTTGTATCTTGTGAGTTTAGGGGATGCGATTTTAGGGTTCCTCAAGAACGGGTTGTATCATTGTATACTTGTATCATTGCTCAACGGTGGGACTAGAGGATCCCCAAAAAAGGATCATCGAACCCTTCCGGGGCCTAAAAGGCCGAAATACGTCTTCTTGTTGATTTCCTCTTTCGTCTTTCTTGTTCCTCGAACAACAAATCAAGCGATCTGGGTCCTTCAGTGGTATCAGAGCAAAGGTGTTAAGGAGACTTCTATTTGGTTCTCTGCTTGGTTCTTTGAACACCGCAACTGTCAACTCATTCCTTGGTGGTTCTTGGTGGTTGACCGACGCTGGTTCTTGGTGACTAAACCCCAGTTCTGCTCGGTTATTTCTCTTGGTGACTGAACCAGCAACTTCTTTGAAATATGCCCTCATCTTGGTGGCTGCTCCCCTGCTGTCCGGCCATCCTTTTGGAGCTGCTCGGTTCTTTGAAATCAGCAACAAGGTGCTGAAAAACAATTTGAAACGTAGCTGCAATTTGGCTATTCTTGGTGGTTCTGCTGTCCAATTGCTGCTGTTGTTCGGTTTTGGTGCTGTCTGAGTCTTTCTTTGTGGCTGTCTGATTTTTTCTTGGGTGATTCTTGGTGATTGCCGGCCAAAAATTCATCACAGATTCTTGGTGATTGCTTGGTGACTGTTTGGGCCTTCTTGCTACTGCAACTTGAAACTAAGTGTTTCAAGTTTTGGTAAATTCACTCCGCTCTCCTTCTTTAATTAGGCTGCTTGTTTTATGCTTTTTAAGTGATTTTTTTGTAGTCTAATTGGCAAGATTGAGTGTTTCTTGGTGAGTGACAGTTGATTGTGTCTTGGTGATATAATGTGTGTAATTCTTGATTAAAATTTTCTGCTGTAGCTTGTTATTTTTGCTCTAGAAATATCTATTCTAGGCTATTGGTTGGTCTTTAAACTTGCTATTTCTTGCAAATAAGTGTTACTTCCGTCTTAGCTACAATCTGAATTTGTGTGCTTCTCTCCGAATTCCTCTATGGCAACTTCCAAAGTTGATATAGAAATCTAGAGTGGCAAAGGAGACTTTAGTCTCTGGCGCCAGAAGATTAGGGCACTTTTGTTACAACAAAGGTGTGCCGCAGCAATTGATGAGTCATGGCCTGTTGAATTTAGTGCTTATAGGAGAAAGGAATTAGATGAATTGGTTTGGAGCACTATTTTTCTTTGCCTTTCGGATACTGTTCTCAAAAAGGTTGGAGAAACCACTACTACTGCTGAAATTTGCACGACGCTCTTCCGATCTAATTTGTATTTGACCAAAACTATTCCCAATAAGTGTTTCTTGCTTAGACAGTTTTTTGCATTTAAATTTGAACCATCTTTTGATCTTGAGACTAATCTTGATAGATTTAACAAATTAACTCTAGATTTGGCTAATTGTGAAGAAAAGATATCTAAAGATCAACAATATATGGCTTTGTTAAATGCTGTGAGTGATAAATTTAAATATGTGAAAAATGCTCTTGAATATGGTAAGGAAACTGTTTCTATTGATGTGATTACTGCTGCACTTAGAAACAAAGATATGGAGTTAAGAGTTGAATCAAAAGATAATTCTTAAAGTGAAGTTCTTTTGACTAAGGGAAAATGCACATCTTACTCACAAAATAATAACCAGTCTAAAAAAAATAGTAACAAATAAGGTAAGAAGTCAAATGATAAAAATAAAGATTTTAGTAAGTCCAAGTCTAAAAATAAGGCTAAAAATAGGAAGTGTTACTATTGTGATAAGGCTGGGCATTATATCAAAGATTGCATTAAAATGGCAAATGATTTGAAGATCAATTCTAATATTGAGGGTGGGGTTCTAGCTCATCTAATGGGTTTGCTAACTCCATTGGTGTTGCTTATGTAACTGAATTTCCTGCTAATGTGGCTGTACCTGTTACTAAAATGACTATTCCTGCTGCTTATGTGAATGCCTCTATGTGTTCTAACAATAATTGGATATTGGATTCTAGTTGTTCTTATCATGTTTGCCCTGTTAAAGGTTGGTTCAAAAATTTTGAAGAAACTAATGGTGAATATGTAGTTTTGGGAAATAACTGTACATGTAGAGTATTTGATATAGGTGATATAGTTCTAAAATTGGAAAATGATTTTACTATTGTTTTAGAACAAACAAGGTTTGTCCCTGTTCTTCAAAGAAATTTGATTTCTTTAGGGATTTGGGATGAAGTTTTTGATATCAACATGAGGAAATGTGTTTGTACTGTGGAACATGAATCTGTCCTAGTTTTAAAAACTTTCAAATCAAATGGGATTTATCAAATCAGTGCTACTCCTGTAATAGGAGAAAGCTATATCAAACTTCTTCACTTTGGTATCACAGATTTAGTCATTTAGGGACTAAATCACTTCAACTTTTAAGTGAAGGAGTTCTTGGTAAAGTAAGCCTGAATAAAAATGTTTTTTTTTGTGAAGAGTGTATTTTAGGAAAACAAACAAAGTTGCCTTTCAAAACTGGGATTCAAAAATCAACTGCAATACTTGAATATCTTCATGCTGACCTATGGGGTCCTTCTTCTAAAACTACTGTTTCGGGATTCATGTATTACATGTTGATTGTGGATGATTATTTTAGAAAAGTTTGGACTTTTTTGTTAAAAAGTAAAGATGAGACTTTTCAGAATTTTAAAGATTGGAAAACTTTGGTTGAAAAGCAAACAAACAAAAGGATTGAAATTCTAAGGACAGATAATGGTCTAGAGTTTTGCAACACTGTTTTTGATAACTTTTGTAAGAATAATGGTATTTTAAGACATAGGACTGTCACCTATACTCCACGACAGAATGGGGTAGCGGAAAGGATGAATAGGACCTTATTACATAAGGTCAGGTCTATGCTCTTAAACTTGGGTGTTCCCAAAATCCTTTGAGGAGAAGCTGTGAAAACAACTTCTTATGTTGTGAATAGGTGTCCCTTTAGGGCAATTAATTACAAAGCTCCTGAATTCGTATGGTCGGGATCACATCCTGATTATTCCTTTTTAAAAGTATTTGGTTGCTTTGCCTATGTACACTGAAATCAATGGAAGCTGGACCCAAGAGCCATTAAATGTGTGTTATTGGGCTATGTTGAGGGTGTAAAAGACTACAGGCTGAGCCAAAATGATTTACAAGGGTTTAAGGTGATTGTGAGCAGGGATGTGGTGTTTAAAGAAGATATTATGCCATGTCTCTCTCTGCCACAACTGAATTGGATGAGATCAACAGAAAACAATATGTTCTAGTGGAAATTGATGATCTAAGTGTTCAGATTTCTCAAACAGAGACTTCAAGTGGGGTGAAGCAACATTTAGAAGCTGCTCCAAATGAATCAGAAAACAGTGAACCGGAGAATGCTACTTCTTCTCAACCTACTTCTAGTATAAATTCTGATCCAAACTTGAATGATTATGTGTTTGCTAGAGATAGGCCTAGAAGTCAAATTGTGCCTAATTCTAGATATGTAAATGATGATTTTGTGTCTTCATTTACTGCTAAAACTATTTGCATGATGAGATGAATTCTTTGTATAAGAATAAAACATGGGTTTTGGTTAATAAGCCTAAGGATCAAAAGGTTATTGCATGCAAACGGATATATAAGATCAAAGAAGGGGATTTAAACGAACAAGATAAGAAATATAAAGCTAGGTTAGTTGCTAAGGGCTTCTCTCAAAGAGAAGGTGTAGATTACACTGAGGTCTTCTCACCTGTTGTTAAATATACTACTATCAGGATTCTTTTAGCTTTAGTTGTTCAATTTGACTGGGAATTAGAGCAAATGGATGTAAAAACAGCTTTTATGAATGGTGAGTTAGATGAAACTATCTATATACAACTGCCTAGAGGTTATGAAGTTAAAGGTAAAAATGAATTAATATGTTTGCTAAAAAGATCTCTCTATGGGTTAAAAACAAGCTCCTAGGCAATAGTATAGGAGATTTGAATCATTTGTTAGGAAACTTGGCTTTATAAAGAGTAGTTATGATTCATGCTTGTTTTATGATGTAATGGTGGTGTTGATTCTGTGTATTTGCTATTGTATGTTGATGATATGCTATTGGCCTGTCATGATATTAAGAAAATCAACATTGTTAAGCAAAAACTAAAGGCTGAATTTGAAATGAAAGACCTTGGATCAGCTAATTAAATTCTAGGAATGACCATTAAGAGAGATAAAGCAAACAATACTCTTTTCATAAATCAATCTGATTATATCTCTAAAGTCTTGCAAAGGTTTTGTTTGAATGATGCAAAGTCTTGTTCATTACCTCTTGCTAATCATTTCAAGTTGTCAAGTGATTTATGCCCTAAAACTAAGGAAGAACATGATAGGATGAACAACGTGCCATATTCTAATGCAGTAGGGTTTGTCATGTTTCTTATGGTCTGTACCAGACCAGAAATAGCCTGTTCTGTGAGTGCTTTGAGCAGGTTTATGTCAAATCCTGGAGAAATTCACTGGGAGACTATGAAAGGCTTGCTGAGGTATCTGGTTGGTACACAAAAAGTGGGGTTAATCTTCACTAAGAGTAAGAATAGTATTGTACTTAAAAGTTTTTGTGATTCTGATTTTGCCGTGAATTGGATAAAAGAAGATCCACTTCATCTTATGTGTACACATTAGGTAATTTATGCATAAGCTAGAAATCCCAACTTCAAAAATTGGTTGCACTTTCATCCATGGAGGCTGAATACATTGCTGCATGTAATGCATTGAAAGAAGGTTTGTGAATTAGAGGGTTATTGCATGAATTGGGTTTCATTGATAGCAATGTTTTGTTGTACACAGATAATCGAAGTGCAATTCACTTAAGCAAAAATACCATGTTCCATGATACGTCTAAGCATATAGATGTTAAATATCATTTCATTAGGGACATGGTAGAAAAGGGTCTTGCAAGGCTTGAAAAGGTTCCTACATTATCTAATCCATCCGACATGGGTACTTAAGTGCTACCCTTAACAGGTTTAGAGACTGTAGGAATCTTTTGAGTATTGGAGAATAATTTTTGCTACTAAGTGATACAGGTAAATTCTTGCTTTAATTTTACTTTGTGTAAATTTTAATTCTCTCTTTTCTTTTTGCAGGTTTTTAGAGCAAGAGGAAGGTGATGGTAAGGTTCGTTCCACTGTGGTAGTTGGCAAATTTACAGCAAGGTGGAGAATGTGGTCAAAAGTGCTGTCAACATTTTAAAAACGTGTTTTCACTTTGTAGCATCTAAATCAAGGGCCCAGATGCCACTCTTCTCTCCATTAATCTTAGTCATTGGATAGTCTTATATATATTCTTTTCACAAGACTTAGGGTTAACTATTCATTCACTCTCATTTGTAAAACACGGATGTATACTCCTCTTTCTCTTTCACTATGATTTCTCTTTGGTGATCAGGCTTTTACTTGGTGTATAGTGAGGGAATGGGTTGTAGTGAGGATACTTGGTGTAATCTTCATGTGTTAGGCATTTGTATATTATGAGTTTAGGGGCTGCGATTTAGGGTTCTTCAAGAACGGGTTGTATCGTTGTATACTTGTTGAGTACCTAGTGGATTCGAGCGGAAATCCATTACTAGATTGCTCAATGGTGGGACTAAAGGATCCCCTAAAAAGGATCATCGAACCCTTCCGGGGCTAAAAGGCTTAAATACGTCTTCTTGTTGATTTCCTGTTTCGTCTTTCTTGTTCCTCGAACAACAAATCAAGCGATATGGGTCCTTCAAGGCATTTATGTTGTGGCAGTATGACTTGAAACACCTTTTAGTTCACGGTAGTCTTCACTGAAATGCTTTAGCATTGTAGTCTTTGTCTCACTCTCGAATGCCATATCAACGGAATATTGCTTTTAGATTGTTGGAAATAGGTGGTTGACATGGCTAAGCACTATAGTAATGAACCACAAACATTAATTGCTACAAAACCTACAAGTATGAATCAAGACTCGAACTTGTATCACGTAGAATGTTTACAGCCTCGAAAGCAAATGGTAGCGGATTACAAGCCTTGAAACTAGTTTGCTAAAGCACAAAAGAAAACATGAAAAAGTTGGAAATTGAAAAACTTTTGAAATCTAAGTTTGATTATTTTTGTAATTGAATTTGATATTTAGAACGTGTTAACTGTTAGTTATTTTTTGAATCACGAGACGTACCGTCTATTATTGATTCTCAACCCATTCCCTACGAATTGGCATCAATATGATAATATGAATGTGAAAGGACATGTTTTTCATGAAAAAAGAACATATACTTCAAAAATTCAATTGTGCCGACGTTCAGATTTTTTTGGTCTATGCAGCTACACATAGAGAAATCTGTGTGGCCACATGCTAATAGTCTACTTTCCATTTTGAACTTCCACAACCATGCGGCTGTATAGTTTAACTCCGACTTTTTTTTCCTCTTCAATTTCATTTCTTCTTTGCATTTCTTCATATCACTAATACTTGAATAACATATACAACATATATTTCGGAGAAATTAGTTTAAATGCCTTAGGATTATACACCAAGCCGATTCTTCCAAATATAAGAATTTTCTGGATCTTTCTAATTAAGAGCATTTCTAGTGTTAAGGTATATCTGTGCGGGGAAAAACCAAAATTTGGGTTTTCCAGTCCCCCCCAAAAAATTAATGTAAGGGTCACAAACCAAATTTAATCCCTCGATCATTTGGTACTTTATTTCAATAATTAATGTGAATTTAAGAAATTTCCCTTTCAAAAAAAATTCCAAAAAAAAAAAAACTACAGTTGATACTTCCCCTCAAATTTTCCATCCCAAACATTATAATTTCAAAAAAAAAAAAAAAAACCATTGTAATTTGTAATATGAGTCGTCATAGAGTTTTATTTAATTTTGCCCTACCAAATCCAGCAGCACTGTTAAGTAGTACGGAAAATTTCACGAAATTGGTTTCTTTTCTTCTCAAACACATCAATTCCGTGTATAGATTTGTGTAAGAACTTCGTGGAAAGAGCAGTAAAATATATTTCATATTCTAAACTCATTTCATGCATGCATGCACATGAAGTAAACTCTAAGAAACTGGGAGGTAGTCCTCAAACAATTCCCTCAAATGATGGAGCTTCCATATGCTTTTCACTTAATCCCCGGCTTTAATTTTGTCACTCGATTAACGTGATTCATACAGTCAACTAATTTGACTTCAGTTCAATAAACATCCTTCGATTAATTAGTCCTTAGAATCATATTGTCAGAAGTCAAAACAACAGACATTTCAATTATAAGATCATAATACCATTTAATTATGTGCTTATGAACAACAATTAATCATTTTAACGGGAAATTAATGACCAAAATCAACCCAAATTAATTTGAACTCGATAGGGTTATATAAGTATATAAAACAGAAGGAATTAAGCATACATTCAAGATTTATATTTATACATCTGGACAGTGGATGCAGTATTATTCAAAAACTTCCAAGAAACAAGCAAAAATTTTCAATTTATTCTTACTTAATCAAGCTACCGAGTATTTTCTCCAACAAAACCGGTTGATGACTAATAATCATCTACGTGGAATAATTTCTTCCGCTTATTAATTCTGCATAAACCGATCTTCATCAGGGCCCTTTTTGAGTGGAAAGATCACAAAAGAAAGTGACAGAATTCGGGTACATATTATGGCATGGCGAAGACCCTGAAGGAGGCACGAAACCCTTGGGAAGCATTACCAAGAAAGGCCTTGGATTGACGACGTTCTTGAACTTCTTTTTCTTCATTTTCTTGCCCTTTTGGTAATTCTTATCATTCAAGAAGAATGGGGTCGATTTCTTGACGTCGAATTTCTGGTACTCGGCCGATGTCGCCTGTGGAGCCGTGGGTTCTTCGGCTTGATCATGCAATCGGGAAGAGCAGGTGAAAGAAATCATCAGTGCGAGAAGAAAAGAAAGACAGATGAAAACATTCAAGTTCTTGCGGGTACCCATCAGACTTGGAACCCACAAATTGATGCATATATGTACAGAAGAATAGGGCTTAATTTCTTGTTAATTCCAAGAAGTGCAGAGAGAGCGGGAAGAAGAAAGAAAGGGGGCCTAGAGAAAGGAATTAAAAGGGGAGTGAAGAATGAATGAATGTAAATTTGGGGAATTGGGGATTCCAAAATAGGGGTTGTTGATTACTTTTATATCAGAGGGACGCATATTTCCTAGTTCCCCTCGTGCCAGTGTCAACATTCTGCGGAGCATTTGCTCGCCCAGATCCGAAGATTTTTCCAATCTTCTTCTATTTGAGTCAACCTTTTGTCCTTTTATATTGCCAAATCACCGCCTTAAATCTACCCTGGCTACTCACCGCCTTAAATCTACCCTGGCTACTTGTTTAAATTAATTAATAACATCTTCATGAAAAATTGTGATTTTATTAATTAAATTTTTCATTACAAAGTCAAATTGTAATGGGGATATATTGATCATAGACAATTCTTTAACCCAATCACAATACAAATTTTGATAAAGCACAAGACATCAAGAAATGATAAGGCACTAAATGTATGACACCATTGCTAATATGCCGATACACGTCACATGGGGAATCAACATATATTTAAGTACAACACATGGTGTATATCTAAACTGTTAAGTGATAAATCCCACATCGAATAACGATAAAAATATAAATCAATATATAAGCGCTTGGCCTATTTCTCTTAACAAGTTAATTGACCGTTTATGATAGAACCCCAAGTCTTATTATGGTATTAGAGTCCGTCAATCTCAAACGTGCAATTCGATCTGATTAAGATTCAAACGAGCATACAGATTTCAAAATTGGTTTGCTCCAACGAGCCACTATCTTATGGGGACATGATTAAGGGATAAATCTCACATCGAATAATCGAATAACTTTAAAGATATAAACCAATATATAAGCACTTGAGCTACTCCTCTTAACAAGTTGACCTTTTAAGATGGAACTCTAAGTCTTATTATAAACAAGTCACATGAGTGTATGTCACTATAATAGTGTCTTATAATTTCTCACATACATCTCGTATTTTTATAGTACTAGACAAAAAGTATGGTCAATGGTGAAGCCACATTAAGGCAAAGGGGGTAGTTGCCACAACAAAGTTTGGAAATTTCCCCATTTTTCCTTTGAAAATTTAATTTATTGATTTTGAACTAGAAAAATAAAATTTAGTTCTTACCTTAAAGGTCTACTAGTCCATACAAAATAAGAAAATTTGTACACATTTAACTTATTATATACACACTAGTTGCATACCTATGCGTTGCTCGGCATAGAATAATTAACAAAAAAAAGTAGTAATTTGAAAGACTACATAATCACAATTTTATTACGTACTACTCACTCATATACATATGTTACTGATATATATAAACATAATCAAATTGAAACTTATAATATTTTCACTTTACACGAAACTAATATAAGAACTCTAAGAACACATTTAGGTTGTGGATGATATTCATTTATTAGAATATATTTTTTTCTACATTCATTCTCCAATACATATTTTTGAAAAATTAATTGTCGCATGTTCTCATAGAGTCCATACATTCACCAAAGAAATTACTATTTACTAAATCTATTCTAAAAAATCTAAAGTACACAACATCCTATTACAAAAGACTTAAAGAAAACAATATTACAATAAATAATAAATTTTATAAGACGTATTCCTAACACTAATTTTTCACCACTTTCTGCTCTAAAAAGAATTAAAATAATCTTTTATTTTTTGTTCTAAATCATCATCATTAAATATTATTACTATTGATTTGTACCAATATATGGGTTCCCATAAAAGAAACAAATAATAAATTAAATTATGTACTAAACATATAGCCATATGTTTTACGACATGTGGTTTATCGTATTAAATTAAAGTAAAAATTTTGAAATTGATTTAATTTTACTTTATTATTATACCATTAATCTCACGAGTAGACACTTAATCAAAATGAGAAGGAAGCCCCAATAAGCAAGACTTGAAATTTGTCGGTCAATTGTTAGAACTTCGAAGCAATATTAAATTTTTAAAGATAACCTAAAAACTAATAGAATAGATATAGCAAACACTGATGAATAACAAATAACATATTATATATAAAATAAAAAAATTATAAATTTTTGTATATTATTATAAAATAAAAGAATAGCAAAATGTAACTAATGGATAACACTAACGGATTGTTATTATTATTATTATTATTATAAAATAAAATAAAAGAAGCATATAAAATTAGGATAATGATTTTGATGGGAAATCTTGCATATGACCACTATTCTACTTTCATGTGTATATATATATATATATATATAAGATAAGATTTTTCTAGAGTTGTCAAAATTCTATGACTTATTTTTGTAAATAATTTTATTCACTACATTGTCGATATTTATTTTGAAAATAATGTTATACAATGTAAAGGCGGTATTTAGTTTGAAATTAACTTTGTTCGAAATCTATATATTAATTAAATGAAAGGAGTTGTGGTATAATCTTACCCCAGTTTTCCCGCCACTTTTCCTAAAGGTAGAGATAATTTGGTGTTTTTGTTTTCAAATGTAGTAATCGGTGCAGTAAATGCTTTCTATATCTTTTTTTTTTCAATTTTCTACTTGAATTATATTTAAAATTTGTGAGTTATCTCGCCTTCATAATTCTATCTTCAAGTTATATTATATTCATTTTTTTAAATATTCCTTTCATTTTCATGAAAATCCAACAATCAAGAGGAGATTTATTTAAGGGTTTAAGAGTTGACTAAGATATCATCTCATACCACATGGATTTTGAAGCACATAAATACAGTTAATATAGTTGTTGATTTTTATGAATAGATTATTTATATCATACGAAAAAATTAAAATAAAATATAACTATGCTTACAAACTAAAATAAAATATAACTATAATAATTAAAAATTTTAAAATAAAATTAAAAAGAAGGAACTATTCGTCTATGTAATCTTCTTCTTAAACAAATATATATGATACTATACTACGATATCGAGTTTTTCAACTTTTCTTTTTTACTTGTGTGTGCATCTAATTTCTCAAATCCTTATTAATAAGTTAGATTATTTTGAATTATTCTCCTCGTGCATCGTACGGGTGAAAAAACTAGTACTTTAATTAAAATGAACATTGTTTTTTGTTACTTAATTTTTCCCCCTTTAAACAAAATTTTTGTCTCCGCCACTGGGGTGGTATAATTAATATAAATCATTAATGTGATTTGTGTGGGTAGCAATGTATTCATTAACAATTGATTTATATATATATATATATATATATACACTAGATGTCTGTCCTTGAATTCTACTACTACAATCTACAATATGCCCAATGTGTTTGGTTATCGCTTTATAAACTAATTTGTTATTAATTGTCACAAGTGGCCTATTGTGACACGCCCTATCCCTAGTACCTCTAACTTACTGGAGGTGTGACGTGCGCCGACGATAAATTCCTACTATAAGTTGGAATATACCATCAAGGCTCATAAACATTCTACTTATTAGAGAAAAATTTTGGCAATATCTCCCTTAATTTAATCAACAAATCCAACATGTACCGATGCCCAACATTAATCACATAACTCATCATTCATCTCAAGCAACAATTCGTATATAAACAGGTATACCAAACCAAGTATATTTCACCCGAAACCCTAATACTTACTAATAAATTAATCATATCAAAGCATTTAAACCATAATAACATCAAACCCTATAACAATTTCTATGTGGTGGCTCAAATTCTGGAAATAGCAGGCTCGACCACTGTTACCCAAACTCCAATTGCTACCAAATAAGAAAATCATTTATGGAAACATGTGAGCTATTTAAGCTCAGTGAGTGGAGTTTCGTAAGTAAACATGATTTGGAAAGTCAAAATGACATCTTTTGCAAAATCTCATATAAAATGTACAAACAACTTCTAGGTCTTCATAATAATGTTTAATATAAATCAATCATCGTCAAACAGAGTTCATCTCATATCAAAGCATTTATGACATCTTTGCAATGCTAGAAATCATGAAAATTCATGTCATTCTAAGGATCATCATAAATTCCTTTAGAAAACAATGTGAACATCATTCATTTAGTATTCATCATAAAATTCACTAGAAAACATCATAAAAATCATTTCATTTCAAGTTCATCATAGAATTTTTCCTAAAGAGTATCCAACATCTCATGATCATAATATCAAGTCATACGCGCGTAGACATCAGCTTGGGCCATATGTACCTTATGACCCCTTCGCCCTAGGCGGCACTACAACCAGCTTGAGCCATAGCTACCACATAGGCCCCTTCGCCCGGGTGGCGTTTATTTGGTCAGCTTGAGCTATAGGCCCCTTAGCCCGTAGGCGGCTTATCATTCTGTCAGCTTGAGCCATATAGGCCCCTTCGCCCGTAGGCGGCACAGTCGTAACATTGTTTATATCATACGAAAAAATTAAAATAAAATGTAACTATGCTTACAAAATAAAATAAAATATAACTATGATAATTAAAAATTTTAAAATAAAATTAAAAAGAGGGAACTATCTGTCTATGTAATATTCTTGTTAAACAAATATATGATACTATACTACTATATCGAGTTTTTCAACTTTTTTTTTTTACTTGTGTAGGCATCAAATTTCTCAAATCCTTATTAATAAATTAAATTATTTTGAATTATTCTCCTCGTGCATCGCACAGGTGAAAACACTAGTACTTTAATTAAAACGAACATTGATTTTTTTTACTTACTTTTTGCCCTTCTAAATAAAATTTTTGTCACCGCCACTGGGTTGGTATAACTAATATCAATCATTGATGTGATTTGTGTGGGTAGTAATGTACTCATCAACAATTGATTTATATATATATATATATATATATTACACCAGACGTCTATCCTTGAATTCTACTACTACAATCTACAATACGCCCAATGTGTTTGGTAATCGCTTTATAAACTAATTTGTTATTAATTGTCACAAGTGGCCTATTGTCATTGGATATTTTTAATAAGAAAGTTAGAAATTACAATTGGTCAAATATATATGCTTTGTGTGGTTCGAATTGTAGTACATTAGATAGATACTTAAATTTCAAGTAAGAGGTCTTGAGTTTGAACCACACATGCCTCTCTCCTAATTTCCCTCCCCTATGTCCCCTTCGTATTCAAAAATATATATATGCTTTACATGTGTTAATCTATACACAAATGGTCAAATATAAATTTGACTCTAGGATAATCACACACACACACACACATATACGCACACAAAAGATGATGAAATATGAGTTGATAGTAAAGGTTTGAACTCCAAACCCAAGGGCCTCCACATGCTCGCCCTAAAACCTTAGTGGATGATGTAAATCACGGGGATATGCCTCAGTGGAACAGGGAACGTGCGTTGCTTGTACAATGGCGCCTACAAGTGTCTTTGCTTGTAACATTAAATTTCTCCAAAGCTGTGTATATATGGTCTTAAGCTTCAATATCATTGGACATATTAATCTACTCCATCCGTCCCACAAAAATATTTCCCAATTCTTCTATTATCCGTTCCAAATTATATTCTTCTTTTCTTAATTAAAATTTTAATTTTTTAAAATACTTTTATTTATGGTGTATAGTAATCAACAACAAAGAATATTTAAAGTGAAATATTAAATAAATTTAATGGTATATTAGGAAATACATTCTTAAAATGTATGTTTCCAACAACATTAATTAAATTTTGTTAATCTATGTGAAAAATGGAAGGATAATATCTTTATGGGATGGAGTGAGTAATTATTAGCGGTGTTATCAATGATTACAATTTATGATAATAATAACATGATACAATGTATATACCCTCAACCATTAGACGGGAAATTATCAATCCTGAATGCTACTAGAAGCATTTAACCCCAAACTTCGGTTTGTTTAATGGGTGATGCTACAAGTAGGTTCTGGTTCAAGTTTTGGTTAAGGGTTTTTTACTTTTTTCTGTAAAAAAGACAATCTTGCCGTTTGCATAATTTTCGTGTTTTTCTATGGTTTTCATGGCTTTGAAGCCACCTCGGGATTGACCTCTGATGAAGATGAAAAACAAAGGCGGAATTTGGAATGAGAGGAACAACCTGGCAACAAGTCACTTTTGATGAGATCTAATGTCATAATGAGTGTACTCTCTATCGTTCTATGTTCTAAGCATAAGATTTAATTCTCAAGTGAGCTAATTTATTCTTTCGCTCACAACAGTTTTAGCAACACAATCATGAAGATCTTGTCTTTTTAACCAAATTTTGTCAAGAACTTGATTGGTGTCTACAATTTTTTGGTCTAATTTTAATAGGTCCATATGATAATATGGGTTGAAGAGAGTAGAATCACAATGAATCTGCTCAAGATGTCGACCTGTATTAGGTAGACTTATTAAAACTTGAAGTCTAGATGGATTACTAGAAATCATTTCAACATGCATGGCTTGAATTAGATCGGTGTCAAACTCAACATTATGTGCATGTGTGACACTTAATTCAAGTGGATCATAAGGATAAAAATCCATAGTTGCTCAATCAAACTTTTTTGGTTTATTGCTCAGTAGATTTGAGGTATAACCTTGTAGTTTGATAGTCACCACTATCAGTTACTGGAAGTAAACAGAAGTTTACCTTGTTCATATGCATATTATCTAGCATGATTAATAAATATTAAAATACTTAAAGTTTTTCTTAATAATTTGATGAAGTAGAAATCTAAAGTACTAAGCCATATAGACGCATATTTAAACAACTGGAATTTAGGAAACTATATCTTTATACATTCCTCTTGTTGTGTGGAATATCTCCCTTGTTAGGTCTATTGGGCTTCCCAGTGATTTTTTTGGATATATCTCCTGGTTGTGCCTCACAACTGTGTCCTGATGTCTACTGGCAATCAGTTCCTTCACACGACCTTCTGTCAACACGGAACAAAGCCAAGACTATGAACAAGGTGTTGATCCGTACACACGGATGGAAATAATCTTTAAAGGCAAGGTTTAGGAAATAGACACTTTTATTTATGAAGAAGGAATAAGGATTATAACTTCCTTATCCTGTTAATTTACATTATAGTTGGGCTGTAGCTCTAGATTTCTCCAAGAAAGCTTCAAACTTTCATTGTTGTTAAGAAAATCAGAAAGCTATATGAGAGTTCAAAGATAGTTCAAGCTCGAATGTCCATCTTTTTGGAGTAGTGTTCCTTTTTATAGACATAAGGGAATCAACTTTACATAACGAAGCGTCCTTACATTACACTATTTCAGCTACTCTTATAATAGAGAGGCCCTTGTTTCATTATTTTGTCCAGCAACAAGAGTGTCGGCACCATAATTTTCTGTCGTTTGTTGGTGTAATGATGTAATTGCATGTCATTCAGACTCTGAGTTATCTCCCACTTGCTTTGATGGAGACTCTTCAACTTTTGCTTTTCCTATACTGCAATGTCCACATGCATGATCTGTTCCAAGCACGTTCTTTATAACACTGCACATTTGCCCTTTCTCAAGGTCTGGACTATTCCATTGATCTAGGTAGAACGGTTTTTCAAAGATTGCAATTCTCTTTGCATCATTCTCATCCAGACAGTTCTTGGTTGATGAAGTCATTAAGATAAACTTTGATGAGTGGTATACCTTAATCTAGGAATTTTTATTAATCCCTCTAACTTTATACAAGAAGGACATGAATGACTTTGATCTCCATGTCTATAGAATTTCTCATGTTATCTAGATTGGTTCCTTGACAACTGGTGCTGACAAAACTTCGTCTTAGGAGGCTATTCCAATTTCGATGAAGTGATAACCTTTATAAATGTTATCTTTATTCCAAAATGGGATAGTGCTGGTTACTGACAAGAATATTGTCTTCTCATTTGTTTTAAGAACCTTAGTCTTGCATTTGATGACTGATTTCACAAATGATGGGTTTAACGCCGAGATTTCTTTGGCATCTTAGCTGAGATATATGAACTTGATTAAATCATAATTAAATAATTCGGCAACAAGTTCTGGTGTTGCTCCTTGGAAAAAGATAAATTTTCCATATTCTTCACAAGTACCTGCAAAGAAGTACTTAGTTATAGCATTTCTTATTGCTCTGGCCTCTGCCTCGAGACTAACAAAGTTGGAGAATGGTGCTTTAATCACTAAGCTTTCTTTTTCAATGATTTCTTCTTTTTCAGGCTTCAGATTAACCAGCCTGCTAGGTAGAGGTGTAGGGGCTTTGAGAATATCTTTATAGCTCCTTCTAAACCTCTGTTGTGCTTCGATCATTCTTTGAATTTTAGGTGATCTGATAGCTTGCGTTTCAGTTGCTCCTCTGGGTCTGAATCCCGTTAGTAAAACTGTGAACAGTAGTGGATCAGTAATATGCTGTACTGGCTTTGGGCTTATTTGGTGGCCTTTTCTGTCCAATACTGGTTGTATTCTCTTTGGGCCTCTTCAAATGTTTTGAAGGACTTGTGTTTGTATAGAAGCCCTTTAACCTTGGGTTCTACCGTTTTCTACTCCTTGTAGTATCCACGGTCTGGTCCATCAAAGATTACATAAACCTTCTTGTAACCTCTAGATAGATCAAAAGATACTAATGTGTCAGGTGTTTGTACAGATGATAAGTCTAATGTATCCGTGTAACCGGTTTTGACTTTAGGCTATTGTGGCCTAAACTCTTGTTCATGAGTCTTTTACTCTTGGGCTTTATGCTCATTTTGAAGGATAATACCCTTCTTAGTATCAAGCTCTTATGGATTTTCCTCAGCTTGTATCTCTTTGCTATTTGTTGGACCTGAGATATTTTGTTGCTCAGCATTTTCAAATGTTGATGTTGCTGCAGAACTTTCAGTTGATGAAGATTTTGATTCCTCCACCCTTGAAAGCAAGAGAGCTTTTTGTTGCTTGTAGAAGTCAAGCTTTGCAGTTATGAATGATAATTCTATCGTTTTTTCTTGGATTTGAAATTCTAAGTCCTGGATTTTGTTATCCAGTTCCTCCATTAGCAAACGTTTTACCTGTAAAAAATAACAGATAATTCTCTGGTTAACTAATCTGCTAAATAATTCTTTTCTTCTTCAATAGTTTTAATATCAAATGTATAATGACTAAACCACATTTGCAATCTAACAAGGCGTCACTGCTTATAATCTGCAAAAGTGTTAGTTTTCATAAACGATTTACAAGTAGAACTATCAGTCCTAACAAGAAATTTATTGCTAATTATATAAATTTGAAATTTGGTAATAGCATTTTTAACAGCTAAAATTTCTTTTTCATTTATGTGGTAATTCTTTTGTGCTCTTTGAAAGGTTTCTGAAGCATAAGAACATAAATATTCTTCATCTTTATGAGTCAGTTTGGCTTTAAGGACTGCTCCCCAAAAGTCTTATAAAGCGCCTGTTTCAATTATCATATTGTCACTTGGTGTTAGATGATAAAGAGATGGTAGAGTTGCTAAGCCCTTTTTCAGTTTTTGAACATATACAGTATTAGTATATGTTCATTTTCAAGGCACATTCTTCTTTAACTTTTTCTGAAGTGGTGCTCTTTTCTCTGCTAACCTGCTAATGAAATCTTGAGTATAAGTTAGACATCCAAGAAATCTTTGCAATTGTTTGACATCTTGAATTTCATCAGGAAGTTCTGTGATGTGTTTAAGTATGTGAGGTTGAAGTTCCTTATATCCATAAGCAACATTTAACCCTATATACTTAATCTTTATTTTGAATAGTTCTGCTTTCTTTTTTGAAAGAACTATTCCGCTTTTTTGCAGTTTGCAATACCTGCAACACATGCTTTTCATGGTCATTTTCATTTTCTGAAAATACCAGAATATCATCTATGTAAACACAACAATATTCTCGTAGTTCCCTAAAAATGTTATCCATATGCCTTTGAAAGATTCCAGCTAAAGGCAGTAATTGGTCTAGATTCTTCGTTAAGTATTATTTGCCAGAATCCATATTTACAATCAAAAGAAGAAAATATCTGTTTTCCTCTTATGAATGCTAAAAGACTTGCCATATTTGAGACTGTATAGGCGTCATCTTTTGTGGCAGAGTTCACTGCTCTGAAGTGGTGCTCTTACATATGACTGATCTGTTGTTCTATCAAAATTTATCCAATGTTCTCTAGGTATAATCCATTTTGATGCTATACACATACTTGCTCATATATCAATGAAAGCATTAATAGTGTATTTGTGATAACCATCAAAATTCAACTTGCATGCAATATAAATTGAATTAGGGTTAGTGATATTTCCATACGTTTTGGTACCTGGTTTGAAACTACTCATCTTGTGATTTTGATGAGGCGTCTTCAGTGGATACCTTTGTAAGTTTATACAGACTTTCTTGATTGCTGGGATCTTCAACTGGATATAATCCCTGCTGGTCAAATTATTCAAAGACATTAACTCTTTGATAATTTTCTCTTCTTGCTAAGCACTCATTTGCATAGTGTCCTTGTTCACAGCAAATCTAGCACCTGCAATTTTTCTTTTTCCTGGGGCAATTTTTTGCCTTTTCTTCTAAAGGTTTCTTGGCCTTCTTCCTCATCCCTATCTTTTTGAAGTATTTTCCTTTAGAAAAATATTTCCGTTTGTAGGGTCTTTTATATTTTTTAAAGACATACCTCTTTTTCTTCCTAGACTGTTTTCTAGGTTTTCTAATTAGAGGGTAGCATACATATGCTCTTGTAAGATCTTCCATAAATGGATCACAACTAAAGCCTATCTTTAGTCTTTTGCGGGCCATTTGTTTCATTTGTCAGTGGACATAAACTCCTCTACATATTTCTTTTATATAGTTCTTGGTTACAGTGATAGCCAAGCTTGTAGAACCTTTAGCAGAAAGATAAAGTTTATTTCCAGCTTGAAGTTTGACGGCTTCATTAAGTCTCCTGATTATTTCAAAATTATATAGAGGTGGTAATTTTGCTAAAAACTTCTCAACATATTCTGGGAAATCATCAAGATTGCCGAGTAGGAATAACCAATTCTGGTATTCACATTGGTATTAGTAAAAGTAATCTAAATCACATATTTGGATCTTTTCAAGTTACATTTTCGAATTTTCGACCTTCTCAGTAGTCAATGTAGACTTATAAGCTATATAAGTCTGTCATGTAGACATCTGAAAGATTTTTTCAACAATACTAGTGATAAATCCAATAAGGTTGTGTTGGTTATCATTTTCTATTGAAGTTTCAAGCCAAAGTGCATTGACTTGCTCATTAGTTGGGGTTTCTAAGAAATTCCTAACATTTCCTTTAATAATTGCTTTGATATAATTCCAAGCTGAAACTTCTTCTTTATCAGCTGGGGATCACCAATCATAGGCATTACTAGATTGCTAAACCATTCTTTGATTGCTTGACTTGCATCAGTAACACAATCAAGGCCTAGAATTTCTGAAGTGTGTCCTATAGTTTTAGGAGTAAAACTTAAATGAATAATTTCACTTGATCTTGTTACATGAGTCCATTTAGGTGGTCTATGGATACTATCACCGATAATTCTTTTTCCTTCCATCTCGTTTGAGTAAGATAGTTCTTCATGTGATTCAACCTTAATATGTGAATCTCTGATGACAATTCCTTCTGTTCTGCCAACTGTCATTCTTTGTGGAATTGTTATTTCAATTTCTTCTTGTTCTGATTCTACTGATATTGTTTCTTTAGGCTCATCAGTTTCATTTTTTAGCTCTTCCCGTTCAATAGAAAGAATTTGTTCTTTTTGTTCTTCAAGAAGAGTTAGCTATTTACAATAAGATGTAATTCTTTCTAATTTTTCTTCTTCAAAAGATAAAAGAATATTAAGTGTACTGAGGTCATTACTACTTTGGTAATCTTCCTCAATTTTTCTTCTGAGAAACTTCATTTAGGGTATTTAAAAATACCTGTAAGCATCCCCTACTTCAAATTGCCCGAAATGTCTCATTCCTTGTAGGAGTGTGACATTTGTTGTATTTTGAGGTTGTGGGACTGTTTGTCCTCCGGCAACTTCCTGTTTAATAGTAGCAATAATAACTGATGTTATCCTTTCCATAGCAGTGTTAAGATATGGTGTAATAGATCTTATTTCTTGCCTAATGGAACCAAGCTCTTCTTTAATATGAATAACCTGCTCATTAAGTCTTCTGACTTCATCATAGATGTTACTAATCTTAATGTTTTCTGTCATGAGTCTATTTTAAATACTTACTCATTTCATCAATTTTTTGGTGAAGTTCTTCCAAACTTGTAGCAAGTTGGGACTCTTTTTCGTTAATTTTTTCTTTTTGTTTATCCTCCATCTTTAAATGAGTTGTGCTTGAATCTCTTTTGAGGAGTAGTCTATCTTGAGTTTTGATTAAGGGTTTTGGCCATAAATCAATTCTCCAATTAGTGTTAGGCTGAGTTAGAATGTCAAACTCAGTTTTTTTTTACCTCAAGATAATCCATGAACTCTGGTTCATAGGTTATTCTTCTGTCTGCTTGAAATACATCATTATTATGGCTATTATGAATATCATAGCTAACAAGGTAGCTAATAGAGAAATGTACATTTTTAGGTTTAACAAGATCTCTTCTGCAATAATCATGAACAAATGATAACATGCCATCAAAATCTGTGTCATGAAGTGATACAGAAATTTTTAGGTGTATGTTAAACTGAAGTTTACCACAAGCTAAATTTTCTTGAATCATACACCAACATTCTTCTTTAAGATTTTGAATACGATTATCAACTATAGCCATTTTGATCGGTTGATCTAAATGGGCTGATAATATTCTTTTAAGCTGAACTTTAACAGCTCCAATGGTTACTCAATATAGATTTTTCTTATCAAAAATATCTATCTTTTGTTTTATTTGTTTAATGTCTCCTTTGTCAAGCAAACAAATACCCATTCTACTATATGCATGTTGGACATATAAAGCAAATTCTTTATAAGATATACTATAATAAACATTTCCTTATCTTTTGAATGCTTTTGAAAGAAAATCTCTTTTGAAAGCTTTTCCAGATTTTAATGAAAAATCTTTTTCAAAGGATTTTTTGTAAACTTTTTTCAAATACTACTACATCTCCTGAAAAATTCCCTTTTGATTCTTTAATTTCCTTAAACCCTTCTTGAGTTGTTTGGATTTCCATGATGCCTTCAAACATAATGCATAACGAAATCATATATGTATTTTTCTCTTTGTTGTTTTAAGTTTAGACAACGTTGAAAAATATCATTAATTGCTCTTGGAACAATTCCTGCAAAGATACCCTGTTGATATCTATTTTGATATCAAGTAATTCTTTCATTATGCCATCCTATATGATCAGTAATGACAATACGGTATGCACAAACGTAAATAAATGGTAAATTTTCCACTTGCCGTAACATTCTTGAAAAGTTTTCTCCCATAACAATTAACAATTGTTATAAAACTTTGTTTTTCCAGAAAAGGAGTATTTTTGTCATTTTTCTCAATTGCCTAAAGCAATATCTAAACAAAACATACAAATATCATTTCCCTTGTTTAATATAAACAAATTGGACCATTGAAAAAATCAAAGTACTTATATTCAACCTATGAAGAGTTGGTTCAAACATGGCGGGCATCAGACACGTTCTTTTTTCTTATTAAATTACTATTTTTTCTTTGAAATTTTGAAAGGAGTTTCAGCCTTTCAGGGGAAAAAATATTCAATTGGTCTCTTAAGAAGGGTAATTACTTTGTATAAATTTAAGCATCGGTACTACCATCAGCCAAACGGAAATAAGTGAAGGCGATCTATCGTCTACAACTCTATCTTTGATCCGCTACTAGGAAATGTTCGGAGCAGCATCCGAGCAATTGGAAGTTCCCGTCTCGGCAAGCGAGGCGTGGAAGGTATATGGTACTCTCGAACTTGCAAAAATTGCCGCGGAAGCGCTTCCACAATGGTTTCAAAAGATCGAGGTATTAGAAGGTGATGGAGGAGCTGGAACAATCCTCGATATATCATTTTCTTCAGGTTATAATTATCAAATTCTACGTTGAATAGAATTCAACATATAACTGGGAATAGTTAAAATTATGTCTAATTTTCTGCTCCAATAGTAAGTTGATCTCTAATGGTCATGTGCAGGGGCGGGGCTGTCATCTCGCAAAGAAAAGTTCACTGTAGTCGATGATGAGAAACGGGTGAAGGAAATTGATGTGATCGAAGGTGGGTATCTCGATATGGGATTTATATTCTATCGAGGTCAATTAGAGGTGATGGAAAACGGAGAGAATTCATGCATTACCAAAGCCACCATTGAGTACGAAGTGGCGGAAGAATTTGCTGCTAATGCTTCGTTTGCTACCATCAAACCACTAGTCGATATAATGGAAGCGGCTGCAAATTACTTGGAAAAGAAGAAAAATAAAGGGTAAACAGAATGTCAAGCAAATTAACGAATTATATGCAAACACTTGTTATGTTGAAGAATATTCGTGGTAGTACCTATCCCCCACCCACCCCCTCCCCCCCAAAAAAAAAGGGAAAAATATTCAGGGTAGTTAATAAAATGGACACTACTGTAGCTCAATATTTGCTACGACCTAGGAGTTATTATTTGGAAAAATCAAAGTTAATATCGTACTTGTATTGTTGTTTACTTTGTGTTGTGTTTCAGAAAGATATATATCTAGATGCACTTATACTATTATAATATAGATTGTAATTTTACTTAAAAAAAAGAAAGAAAGAAAATTCAGAAGTTCTGACTCACCAAACTCTAGAAATTTAGAAGAAAGAAATACATGAAAATGAAGTTGGTTGAGGTAAGAGTTCGACTCTTTCTCTTAAGACGATGCACTACACATGTATTAACAGTTTTTCTACCATATGTCTTTCAAGATACAATGATCACATCTCATAATAGGAGCACTCCAAATACCTAAATTTATGAACCTACTTGTGTTTTGAGCTCACTTCGAATGGACTCAAATTGGTGCTATTGTTTAGCTTTCTAGGGGGAGTGCTCTAATGGATGTTCCATGGATATGCTTTTTGTCTTCTCGTGGATTCCTATTTTACTTCTTGTAAATTTTTATTAGAGTACTATTCAGTAGAACTTGTTTGATTCTCTTCTTCAATC
>CAVNYN010281432.1:0-30753 GCA_963692815.1 Nyctanthes arbor-tristis
TGAACAATTGGAGGGGATCAAGATTCCTGAAGCATGGTTATCAACATATTTCCCTAATGCGTCCCATGAGCCACCGTAGTAAATCATGACCCCTATCATCTTGCTACTGTCTGAGAGCTTATGGAGCTGCTGTAATAAGAACACAAAACAATTGCACATGTTACCCTCAATAAACAATTGCACAGGTTGCTTCTGAATTATTGGTTTCCTAAATTAATTTATCAAATATTGAAAAGTGGCCATCAATTATTCTTTCAAAATGCAACTTAGATGTGTTTTAGCAGATTACATGGTCAATTATATATATTAGCCAACGTATCCTGTTAAAGCATCAGACACCACATAAGGAGACCTCAATATGCCAAACCATATAACATCAAGCATTACATATTAAATAGTGTATGCTCTTGCAATAACAGCATCAAGGGACACCATTCTTGATCCCGTCTGTTCAAACAACCTGAGGGTTTTTATTTTAAACTTATATCAATACTTTCTATTTTTTACTTTGAGGCATTAACATCAAGAATTCTAAGCATCTATGTCTCAGTTGCTACCCTACCAGAAGACTTGTTTATAGGCAGAAGAAAAATATAAATCATTCTTAAAGGTGCAAACCATGATGGTAGAGATTGTAAAGTGCCACCAAATTGACGACCATTCCAGAAAAATTATTCTGCTCCATTTACACAATAACTAGTCCCACCTAATTTAATTAATAGTGTTAAACAACCTCTAATTGTGTTAATTGGAGTAATAATTTTGATGACATCATAGTAGGACCGAATAATTAATTAAATTCTTAATTTTCTGAGTCAGATACCAAAAAGCAGCTATGGCAAAATAAATACGAAATTTATATATGAATTTCCTTGAACGCCTAATTGTAGATAAGAATGTACTCTGTTAATTGCTTTAGGTTTGTTAATAACTGTAAGAAGTGCAATTGTTGTACACGATAATTACCTCGATATCAATATTAATTGGTTGCATTTGGCTTCTCTTTGAAATAATTTATGACGGTGTAAATGATGTATGACTTGAAATTCAACTGTTTGCTCCATTTACACAATAGCTATATATAGCATTCTGGCTTAGAAGTCAAAATTTGGTTATTGATTGAGTACTATATAGGCTTCATTTTAATAGTTCACAATGTTTAATAAACATGGAATAATTCAAGGTTTTTAAATATTGCAGGCAACTTGATACTACAACATACCTTGGAGGCTGAGAGATGAAGAAGAGAGCCTTCATGTTAATATTATTTCTTCAAAGAGATGAGTTTATGTTAGTTGTGTATCGGAATTGAAAATTATGATGTATTCAATTCCCTCATCTATATATATTTGTATTTGAATTGGTTAGATGGATTTTCAAATCGTGTTGATAATGTATATGATCCCAACAAATCTGATCCTATGTCTAATTACATTCAGTTAATTTATTATCCAATGTTGTTGGAGGATTAAATAATAATTGTAATAATTTTTTTTTAAAATTTTGGCTATATAATTTGTTTTCAATAATAGCTAGCTGCCTATTCTTAAGAATGAAAAGTGTATTTATACTATTTATTCATTCTATAGTGTATTGCTAAAAGCCTGGTCCAGTTTTGACCTTTTTAACTAAAGCCCCCCTAAATGTAATGTAATTTATTAGAAGGAAAAAAGAGAAGGAGGGGAAAAACGCTATGCGCCCAAGGGTTGCCCAAAGTCACCCCAATATAAAGGCCGATGCATTACCCAATTATTCTAGGCCCATCTCCCCCCCCGCCCCCCCCCCATTCTGCCTCGCCGGGCTACAAAGTTATTGCCGTCTTACCTCTTCTATCGATACGCACCGAAACACGCTGATCAGCATTTTGAATTTGAAGTTGAAGCTTGAATCTGCATAGGAATATCGTACGGTACTTCACTTTTTTTTTATTGCTTTCTGTCCTGGTGATTAGGGTTCAGTGGAAAGATGCTCGGAGCTTACAATTCGTCTGTGAAGCCCCCCCCCCAACTGTGTCTTGTTGGTAGTTTCAAATTTTAATCAGAATAATTTTTTGGTTGTGTTATTCTGATTCGTTTGTAACTGAAAAGTAAAAATTAATTGATTTAAAAAAAAAAAATTTTATATAAGGATTCAGAAGGTTGCATTATATTTTTTTCGGAGAAGCAATTGATCTCATGGGCATTGTTTATTGCTGCACATTGATTGGTCATTTGACGGCCATTGAGGACCGGCTATCTTTGTTAATAATTGGTTCTGGATTCCAATGTTTAGACTCGATCCGTTGCATTGGAAAAAATTAGTCAATGGAAACCATGCTCATGAGCTATAAAACTATTACTCAAGATGGAAAACTTGATGTAGGAAGATGTGTTGTTATCTATCTAGTTGTAATTATATATGGATTTCCCCAAATTGAAGTTTTTTTATTTTGGTATAACTTACGTGATTTTGGGGTTATGAACTGATACACAGTCTACTTGTAAACTTGCAAACATAATTAACTAGGCTTCAGATTTGCCATTCAGTTGAATTTTGCTTTTAGATGTGAATACGTTTGATTGTGTGAAACGTGATACTGTATCTATGATTTATTTTCTTGAATTTGACATTGGTGTGTAGCTGTTATGCTTGACAAGGGTGTTTCTGACTTAGCTTCTCTGGCTTAACATAAGGAGATGAACATGATTGATGTCTCACAAAACATGTACGGTAATGATTGTTAAAATTGATTTTTTGGTAGAACGTTTGATTACAAAGTAAGAAAAAGTTATGAACTTACTTGCAAGACTATTTTAACGAGTAAATCTGTTGTTGGAAATTTGGTGGAGAAGGCTACAGACAATGTGCTTTGAGCCATCTGCATACTGATTGTGTAATCTTTATGCCACTGTGTTTAAGTTGTTCAAATGAGAGGGAACTTTCTTTTTTGGCTGTTCTGGAATAGCTGTCTAGTTTTCACTTTCTTTATGTTTAATTCAAGGGCTGAAGCTGGGTTAATGAAATCAGGTTTGCCTTTATTATGTTATTGAAACTGCATTTGCATTGATTTCGTCTCAACAGGACTACAACCCATACGAAGCTGTCCCTTCACGTGGTGAAATTTGCAGAAGCTTAAAGGAACAAAAATGAGGCTTTTAACCCACAATATGTTATCTTCAAACATCAAAGGGGTGACAAATGGATTCCCTTTGGTAATTGACGTAGAGAAAGTAGTGGAAAAGCAGGTGGACCTCAATGAGGACTTCCTCAAGAACATGTTTCCAAAGATTGAATGGAAGGCCTTGGTCGAGGCCTCAAGAAGCATGGGTTACACTGAGCTACCCGAGAATGCTGAATCCTCTATGCTAGACTCTGAAGAGTTCCTCCACAAGTTTCATCATGCGCTTCTTGAGCTTCATCTTGAGGAGGGTGCACTAGTTTGTCCTGAGACTGGTCGTAAATTTCCGGTCAACAAGGGGATTCCCAATATGTTGCTTCATGAAGATGAGGTTTGAACTTCTCTGCTATGTAGGAGATTTGTTTTAGGTTTGATGTTTAGGTTATCAAACGGGCATGTAATGGCTTGTCGACCAACCTATCAATGAATTATAATAGAACTGTGTGATAAGGATATCATGTTTATTTTTAAAATGGGCTGTTTTGTTTTGACGGGGATGCCGCCCTTATGAACGCATATGTTTTACTTTATTCCAGAACAGACGATAGTGTGCTTTGCCATTTATGTGTTACATTTTGATCTGCCATAACTTGAGCAATCGATGGCAACTGTAAATATTCACAGGTTTCATGTAACTCGTTCACTAAAATCTGTAATCAGCATATATGCAACTTTGAGCAGTCTTCTGGAAAGTCTACAAGCATGAATTGTCATCAGTTTTCAACAACTAAAAGAATAAATACCCTCTCCTTCAAAAAAATAAAAAAAGAATCACCGTTCTTCTACCGTGTCAAAATTTGATAATGATAAAATGAACCTAAACCGTGTCGGCATTCTGCAGCCTTTTAAAAATCCCCCCCAAGGGAAGTACGGCCACACTCTTTTGCATTGTGCAAATCTTCTCGAAATCTCAAAATGGAAATGGTTTAAGTATTTCAACAATGACCAAAAGACGACAGTTCTTCAATGTCTCAGCAACACCGAGTACTCTTGATGCAGCAACATTTGTTGAGCAGGAGAATTTTACACATTTGGCCAAGTGAGTAATTTCAGGCAAACCCCCCTTCAGACCTCAAAACCTGAGTAATTTGTAACGTCCTTCTTACGTGGTGTAGTTTCATATGGGGGTAGGGGCACACCAAAAACCCAATCAAGAACATTCAAGTATTTTGATCGAAATACATCCCTCTCCATGGCATAGCAGTGCATAATGATTGCAGTTGACAAGCTAAAGATCACAACATCGGCTCTCTTTAAGTTTTTAGACTGAGGTAGATATCCGGCATCAGCCATGCATGTGAAGAAGCTTTCGATGGCCCGCGCGAGGCAGTATAATGATATCTCAAACCTTCTACTCTTCTTCTCAATTGCCAAGGAAAGACCGGTTGGAAACTGTTCAAGAGCATGGATACCAGTGTCAGAAGCGCATGCACTCTGAAACATTTTATGTAGTACTCTACTAATATCTTCTGTTGATAGTTTGTCATTATTCATTAACCTAAAATAAATAGAGCTACTTTGTTTTACCGTTCCCATTGCCACCATTGGAATGTTGCATCTCTTAAAAATCCTGAATAGGAAGCATGTCCATATCCTGAGCAACATTAATGAAACAAGACAATCAAAAACCTCTTGCAGAAACAATAACAGTAATAATCAAATTATTCTTACACGGACCACGGTTCCAGGGGTATGAGTTACACACCAATCTGTAAAATCATTAACTTACCACGCAGATGAACAGTACGTTGAGAGAAATAAGCTCGATCTTGCAGTGCCAAAAAGACCTTTCCATAAGATTGTGTGAGGCCTGAATAGAGTTGAACAGAGATATGAAGGATATTGCAGAAAAAATTACTAAGAGCTGTTAGATAAGTGCCTATGCAATTAAAAACGTGGTGTGAGATTACACAAATACAAGTATCAGAAGTGACTTATAAGGCAATAATTACCAAGAGTCCCTTTAAAAAACTACCAGAAGTTTTGTTAAAAAACTTCCCACCCTTGTGGCACGCATGGATACATGCCATGTGGATTTGAAATACACATGGCTTTACGCGACATGCGTGGCAAGTTTTTTAACAAAACTTCGGGGAAGTTTTTGAAAATTTTCCTAATTACCAACTCTAGATACAAATAAAAAACATGCCCAAGGAAACAGAACTTCAGAAAGGAAGACCAGAACTATAATATGAATGGAAACGAGAAAAAGAAGCTAGTGGTTCTGTGAACACATAAAAAACCTAAGCAAGCACATGAAAACAGTCCTGCAACTGATCGTACATTCAGATGAATATGAATTGCATCACGGTTGTAGTGAAGATTTCCAGGACAGAATCCAAAGCAAGAATTTCGTCGTGCCTAACTTACGTTCATGCAATAAGATTCTGAAATAATTCTGGTAAGCTAATCGAATAACTTGGAGACTCTCAAGACATTGAATTTAAAAAAAAAAAAAAAAATGAATTTCCAAACAGCCCCAGATCCATGGATGAGATGACTAACCATTGATTTTCGTCTCTCTTATACCCATTGTTTGGTCTTATATCAGATTTGTTTTTCAAAAAAGTTTTATTGTAATTGTTCAACAAATTAAGGACTTCAGTTGTTCTTATAGAAAAAATTCACTGTTTAACTCTGATGTTGAAGATGTAGTGAAAATATCAATGGTAAAAATACTCAAATACATATCTGGTGAAGTAAAACACACCAGAGAGAAGAGTCAAAAGTAGGAGACAAGAACCATATAGGTTATGAGAACAATCAATCAGTCCGTTGTCGATGATTAATGATTAAATAGAAGCATTCTTTTCACTTTCTCACCTACACTAAGCCTAGCAACTTAAGGTGGTCACTTTTGGCATGCTAGAGAAAAGCTAACTGCAAGAATACCCATGATTCTAATGTTAGTGTGTGTGTGTGTGTGTGCGCCTCTATATATATATATATATATATATATATTACTCTACTTTACAGGAAGATATTTCTATAGGAACTTTTCGTTAAATTCATCATTTTCTCAAGGATATATGCAATATTGGAATGGAAACCATACATCCAAAAGAAACGGTAAGGGAGAAAAAGGTGGATGACCGAGAGATAACAATAATAAGAATTACCTTTTCAGGAGACCTTGACGATGTACTATTAGTGCAGGAATTAGATATACTGGAAGATAAACAGGCAGTGCTTGTTTATATGCTTGAAGAAGAAATGAAAGAAAATGCATCCCACATGCTTGATTCCCATGTATAATCTACAAAAACATAGAAAGCGCTAACTGTGATTCTTGAAAATCAGCAGTCTTGTAGTTGAAAACTGCCACTCAGCATGGTAATATATAAAGAACTAATCTATATCAGCTAATCATCTCGTATCAGTATACGAAGCAGCAGAAACAAGAAGACGGTAGCATGACTGAATCCATCCAGGTATAGACCTTTCTGGAAGTACAAATCAATATAAACATTTAAATTGCATTTTCTTTTATTCTTTTTTCTTTCTGAATCCTACTTTAATTATTTCAGTGTGCTATTGTTTCTGATTTGTTACAAATACACCATACATTTGTAATCTAATCAAGTATCTGTGATATTCAAACCTAAATAATTGCCTAACAATATGCAAGATACTCTAAGCAAAAAAAGAAAAAAAAAAAAAGAAAGAAAATTTAGAAACTCAATTCTAAAAATATTATAACAAATCCAGGCAATCAATTACCGAGCTCTCACAATGCTTAACAGCAATCCAGAATTAACTCCATTATCCATTATTTCTTCTTCTTCATTTCTTAGTGACAATAGTTCTAAATGATCATGCAATTCATAGTAAAGAAATCAATTGACAGGTTAATTGGTTGTTATTACAGAGAACACTAATGCCCCCTTTCAACTGTAAATATTTCTGATTGTTCTCAATACTCTTAGGATTGAAGGTCATATAAGTTAAACAATACTTAGAAAGGAAGTGCCATTGAAATAGGAGGGTCAATACTGAGAAATTTGCATAAATGGGCATACTTATCATAAAACTTGCAATAAAGAGTCAACTTCAAGTGCTGGAAAAATTACTGAAATTCAGGCTAGAGAATTGTTAAGCCAAGAAGACAGTGTAATTTAATTAAGAAGAAACCCATCTGAGCAATGGGAAGAGAATATTGTGCTTGGGCCCGTTGAGTATGTATTCTTAAAAAGCCTCCAAGTTATAGTTAATCTGAAACACCAAGGGCCCGTATAATTTTGATTATTTGAGGAATAATTTTGCGAAAAGTGATTTTTTGGGAGAATGTGTGGTTGACAAGTAAGGAAAAATTACGAATTTACGTGCAATATTATTTTAATAGGTGAATGTGTGGTTGGAAATGAATTTGAATGAAAATTGATCTTGGGAAAATCTATTCCATAGGGAGCCTAAGTTCTGCAGAAGTGCAAAACTAATAAGAACCTAAATTCATAGATTATAAGGAAATAGAGCATATAACAAAATAGATAATTTATGTTATGTAAGAAAATTTTATATGGCACTCCACATACCGAGCAAGGGATTTTCATCTCTGGATCTAGCTTAATGTCAACACCAGTGGACTTATAATATTTCTCTACCGCCCCCAAATTTGTGAAAGGCACACCACTTGCAATCTCTTTCACACCTTGCAGGATGACAGGATCCTTTGCTCCATGTTTGTTAAGAAATGATTTATAAGATGGAGGCAAACTATCTTGCTTCAATATGTAAGCACACCTGATAAATACCAAAATATTTTGCTCTAATTAGAAACGAGACCATATTTATAGGAGGATGAAGACATCCAAACATATCCTGTCATGGGTCTTGTGAACACATAATATGAAGAATTTTGAGCTGGCTACATTCTTAACAAGACTTCTACCATAAATAAGAAAAAGATTTGAGACCATTAATCATAAGGGACTGTGAAAAATCAACTACCTTTTGCTATTCCACAGACGCTAATACACTAACCTTTGATGGTCCATTGGCTGAATGATTTGCAGGTCAATTTTTCCTTTTGGAGATACAGACAGTATGAGTATATACAACATTTCACTCTTCACTTCACAATTTCAAAATAGAAGTTAATGTTATATAAAACTATGACCTCAATACAACCTAAGAACTTCTTTAGCCGAAAAACTAGGATTTCCAGTTACCACAGATGCAGATCCAATCAATGAACAGAAGACGAAAATGTAGGGCAATTTCATCTTAGGTATCTAGGTGTTTCCGTGTTTCTAGAGAATATTCGGATGCATGCATGTTTAGAGCACTGCAAATCCCATGAATGGGTAAATATATAAGTAGAGAGAAATCGATAATTTCTAGAAAGATGACATGAAGGACTTAGCTGCGCACCAGAATGTCTATGATATCATAATCGTACAATAATGTCATTCTAACACAAAACAGAACATTTTTCATTCACAGCCATCACAATTGGCTCATCAGATAAGCAGCTTAGTTGTAACCGAGGGCTGGGAAGTTCTGATATAAAACTTTTTATCTGGGAGACGTCTAGAAGTTATAAGAAAAGAGATAATGACAAGATACAGTTCCACTGGGATTAAGAGATACGCTCTTCCGATCTCAGATATCAAAACAACAAGAAAAGGAATTTCTCAAATAGATAAACCATAAAATATTAGAACTTTGAGAAGAACAATAAGACTTACAGAATTTGCGAAGAGGAGAGACACATAAGAAAAATATCTCCATGTGTCCATGTAAGAGGTTTACAAATTTTCCCAAATCTCTTGCTTTTTATCCCACATCGTGATGCCAAGACAGTGGCACGCATGAGAATGTAAATTGCCAAGCTTGTGTGCTGAGTATTCAACCCCGTTAGTAGCATAGATGGACCAGCGATGGCCCCTGCAAGCAAAGACCTCCATTTGGCAGTCCTAAAATTTAAGGGAACTTCAGCAACAAGACCAATTGTTGAAGTCAAATCACAATGTAATACAAGATACAAGAATTAGAAATGTACAACAAAAATGAACAGATCTGCTAAAATACTGATTCATAAAAATAAAACAGCAAGAAAATAGAAAACCAATGATGATGGTTAAAAATCATGCCTACGGTGACCTCCCAAAGCAGCTATAATTTCATCCACTGATACAAATGTCCCAGCAAATGCACCAAGGAATAGTCCATATCTCAAGGTCTCTTTCAATGCCAAAATCACATCTTCACTCATTGATGCCATTTCCGCTTTCCTGAGCAAAAATTAAATAGAAAGTTGACAAGAAATTACAGTAAGTACATAAATAACCAACACGTAAATCTACCAAAAACTGGATACGTACAAGACATGAACACAAAGTTCAGATGCACAAACACACAATAATTAAATAGAAAGTTGACAAGAAATTACAGTAAGTACTTAAATAACCAACACGTAAATCTAACAAAAACTGGATACGTACAAGACATGAACACAAAGTTCAGATGCACAAACACACACATGCATAAAATTTTTCCAGTATCAGTATTCTATGTACTGAAAAACCAAGAACAGACTGAAAAGTAAATTCTCTTCTGTCATGGTGGCAGAGTCAGCGTCAAATGGAAATTCATGTCGGAAATTCCCAATTCTAATCAACGACTTCAATTTTATGGCGCCAAATGCAGACTTTCTGTTATATATACTGAAAGAAATAATTGAATTTGAATTCTGCAAGCTATAGACTTATCAATAATGAAAACTTCAGCTTAGAACTGATTGCAGCAAAATGTCAGTAAGTGCAGCGGCGCATATTGTAGGCACAGATCCGAAAAAACTTCAAGAAAGAATTGAAGAATTGAAAGAAAGCAGCCATAAACACATACTTGGCGGTGGGGAGAGATCGTCTACGGCTGACGCGAGAGAGGAAAGAGAAGAGCGCAATACCGCCTTTCAGGCCAGCGCCGATTGAGAAGCCTTTTACTGAGGCACTATAAACTCTCCACAGCTTATCATAATCCTGAACGGAATACGAGTCAAAGCTCAGCAAAGAGCAGGACGATGATGACGACGGCAAGCTCGAATTCGCCGATCGCCGCCAGCATTGCAAGCAGGTCGACTGGTCGTCCTCCTTCTCCAAGCCGCAGACACACCGCCTTCCATCTGTCGCAACTTCTGCTCCTCCGTCCTCCAGCGCCTCCATCTTTGGTGGGGCGATACAACTGCCGGTGCTAATTAGCTAGAAGCCTAGCCTTGGGAATTATCGAAATGCTAGTGGCGGAGTTCCACGTATAATTGGGCAGTTGATTGATGGCCCCATTTTTTTCTTTTGTTTTTTCCCTTACTTTTTTGCCTTTTTTTTTTTTATTTTTCACTTAAATTTAATATGATCGCAAAAAACATAATAATAATAATTGATTGCCATCTCAAACGAGTCTTGGATCCTCTCATTTTAAAGAACCAGACTGCCTTTGTGACAAGTAGATTGATTATCGATAACACTATCATTGCTTATAAATTATTGCATTTTCTTTCTTTGAAACGTAAGGGTCGGCTGGGTTATATGACTTTGAAATTAGATATAAGTAAGGCGTATGATAGAAGTGAGTGGAAATATGAGTGCACCGTCATCAGAAAAATGTCATTTCCTGAGCGTTGGGTGAGGCTGATTTTTTTATTATATTTCAACTACAAATGTTACTTTTCGTATTAATGGTCATTATAAAGGTTTAGTTGTAACTTCTAGGAGACTCCGACAAAGATGTTCCCTATCCTTATATCTTTTTTTTTTTTTTTGTTATATGCTGAAGGATTTTCATGAGCATTATGCACGTGTGAACAACATGGTCACATGCAAAGCATGAGGTGTAGCAGGGATGGGCCAGCTATTAGCCATCTTCTTTTTGCAGATGACTCGATTACTTTCTCCAGGGCTACCCATGAGGAGGCACAGTGTATTCGGGATGTTTTAAAGACTTATCGGCGGGCATCCAATCAACAAATTAATGGGATAAAACCGCAATTACTTTCAGTCCTAATTGTCAGGCAGAGGATCAACATGCAGTCCTACATGTGATGGGGCGTGTAAGTGTATTTGGGATTTCCAGCTAGTGTTGGCCAGAACAGACAGCAGGCTTTTGCCTTCCTACATGACCGAATGTGGAAAAAGATCGATAGATGGAAAAATACATTACTCTCTATAGCTAGGAAAGAAGTCCTTATTAAATCGGTAGTTCCAACAGATTTAATGAGCCTTTTTAGGCTACTTGTTTTTGTGTGTAGAGATTTGAGGACTCTAATTACTCAGTTCTGGTGGGGTTCCAAAACGAAGAAGAAGTTAGCATGGGTGAGCTGGGAATTGTTGAGTTTAGCGAAGGAGAAAGGGGGCTTGGGTTTTTGTGATTTGGCCTTTTTTAACCAAGCTCTTATTGCAAAACAAGTGTAGTGTTTGATTGATCATTGGTGGCCACGGTGCTTAAGAATAAACATTACCATAACCTTGACATTTTAGAGGTGGTGGATCGACAAAATTCGTCTTTTCTTTGGAAGAGCTTTCTTTGGGGTAGGGAGGTTATTGAGAAGGGATATAGATGGATGGTAGGCTCGAGGGAGCAGGTCCAAATTTTTCATGATGCATGACTCCCCCGCCCAATTAGATTTCAACTGGTAACGTAGCACATTGAGGGTTTGGATCGGGTAAGTGATCTTTTGGACGAACATCAACATTAGCGGGTGGATTTTGTTCGGCAGAACTTTCTGTCTATCGATGCAAAGGCTATTCTAGCTATCCTATTGAGTAATCAGAGAATGGAGGATTGGCGAATTTGGCATTATACTGTCACGGATGACTATATTGTTAGAAGTGAATATCATTTAATGAAGAGATGGAGTCAGTTGGAGCGAGCAAGGGTATTTGGAGAGGGTGACATTATGTGGAAGAAACTTTGGACTTTAGAGATCTCTCCAAAGGTACGTATGTTCTTATGGCAATTATTGCAACGAGCTATACCTACAGGGGATAGCCTTGTTTATCACTATGTGGAGGGGACGATGTATTGCCGATTTTGTGGTGAAGAGGAGTTGCATAGCCATATTTTTTGGCACTGTCCGAGAGTTAAAGAAATATGGTGGCATGGTGCCTTGTGGAATGCTATGAAACCATGGTGTAAGGGGGCGTTGGAGGAGAATATTAGGGTTTTGATCATGCATTTTGGTTCGAGGATGTAGGGAAAATAGGAGTGTTGCTGTGGACGGCTTGGAGCGAGCGAAACTCTTGGTTCCATGGTGGCAGACGGCGTAAGGGAAAGAAGATGGCGGAGAAGGCACAAGATTGATGGTCCAATTTCCAGATTATTACTGGGGTGACTGGTACGGCTGGGGGAAGTGGGCTTAGTGGCGGTAGGCAAAGGGCTCAAATGAGCTCGTTTTCAACCATATTTTATGGTTTTGTAATTAAGTTCATTGTGGCTATTGCCGATATGTTTCTCGTCATTGAAATAGACTCGCTCATTCATTCGCGGCTTATGCTATTTCTTCTTCTACGTCTAGACATTGAAAGTTTTGTATTCCTTTCTTTCTATCACCTTTTATTGGTGCTATTTCCTAATAAATAAAGGTTTTTTTGTCCAAAAATAATAATAATAATAATAATAATAATTTAGAGCTTATTTGATTCTCATTATTTTCTCCTTTCATAATTTTACTTACCACTAATTTGATATTTGATTTGATAGCTGTTTAATTACAACATGTTTCAAATTTTTTTACATTTTTAATACACATTCTACCTCTTTTTTCATTATAACTTCTCCACATTTGCACAAATAACGAGAATCAAACAGGCTCCCGCTTTGCGAATTTCCCTGGTACTTTGTTTTTTGCCATAAAATAAATGGTCCGGTAATCGAAACACACAGCGTAATTACTTGACACTGAGGCGTCCTCTGTCGGGTTAAAATTAACAAGGACGGCATTGTTAGATCAATTTTGGCTGGAATTTCAACGTGGTCCCGTTCTTGTTTATTGCAAGTTTGAGCAATCTAATAAATTATTGTGGGTTGCAAAAATAATTGTATTATTATCTAGCTACAAGTGTTACGTAAACACGGCGTTATAAAAAATAACTAGTTTTATAGCCGTGTACTGCACGAAATAAAATAATTAGTAGGAAAAATATGCATGGTAATTTAAAAAACTAAATAATCACAATTTTATCGTGTACTACTCACTCATATACATATGTAACTAATATGTATACACATAATCAAATTAAAACGTATAATATTTTCACTTAACACAAAACTAATTAAATTGTCATTCATGAACAATACTCTTAAGTAATGAAAATGAAAATGAAAAATTTTTTAACACAAAATTAATTTCTTATTGAGTATGGAAATCAAGAAAGTATGAATGAGAAAGCATACAAAATTTATATAACTCCAGAATTACCCAATACCCACATTCTGTTTATGTATATTCGGGTGTAGTTGATATTTATTTATCATAATGAATTCTTTTCCATATATTCATTATCCACATCATATTTTTGGAAAAATTATTTTTTGTATTTTCTTATATACATTCTCTAAAGAAATCACTATTTCACTAAATCTATTCTAAAAAATTTAAAGTATATACCCTCCTATTACAAAAGACCCAAAGGAAGCAACATGATAACAAAGAATAAATTCTATATGATTTACTCATAACATTAATTTTTAACCACTTCTGCTCTAAAAAGGATTAAAAGAATTTTTTATTTTTGTTCTAAATTATCATCATTATCAAAAATTTTTTTTTTTGTGAAACTATCAAATATTATTACTATTATATCCCCTCAATTTAAATTTTTGTTCTAAAAGAATTTTTTGTTTTTGTTCTAAATAATCATCACCATCGAATATTATAACTTTTAACTTAAATTTTTATCAATATATATGTTTCCAAAAAAATAATAAATTAAGTAATAATGTACCAAACATATAGTCATAGGTTTTATGACTTTTGGTTTATCATATTGAATTAAAGTAAAAGTTTTGATACTGATTTAATTTTATTTTATTATTATACCATCAATCTCACGAGTAGGCGTTTAATTGAAATGAGAAGGAAGACCTAATAACCTAACACATGAAAATTATCTATGAACTGTTAGAATTTTAAAGAAATATTAAATCTTTGAAGATATTCTAAAAAACTAATAGAATAAATATAAGAAATAATAATGGAAAACAAATACCATATTATATAGAAAATAAAATTCTATATAAAATTTGATCTATTATTATAAAATAAAATAATAGCAAAATAAAATTAATAGATAAAACTAATGGATTGCTATTATTATTTATAAAAAAATAAAATAAAATAAACATATAAAAGTAGGATAGTTGTTTTGATAGGTAAACTGCATATGACAACTATCTTAATTTACTATATATGTGTGTGTATAGAAGATAAGATGAGATTTGCAACATGCCTTTGACTTGAAGGACTAAAGTTTTCAAATTTCCGGCAGCACAAAACTTTTCAATAATTTGTGGAATTCTATTAATTTGTACAATATTCTTATATTACACTAGATCATAGTTGTGGAATTAGTCTTTAATTTTTTAGAGCTGGGAATTAGATTTTCTTTGTATGGCACAAATCAAACTTATGCCTGGGATTTTAGTATTTTCCAAAAAAGATCTCTTACTATTAAAATGACACATTCACCAAATGACTGTACCATCTTCCATGCAACAAGATGCCTCGTGTGCGGCTCACATTAGCTATACTTCTTATGCATGAATTATTAAAAATGAATGAAAAATAATCAATAATAATACATCTGGATTTCCCAATTTTTATTGGCAGGTACAAAAGGAAAGCTTTCGATGACATACAAAACCGAGTGTGGAAGAGAATTAAAGGCTGGAAAAGAGGATTGGTCTCCGCCGCGGGCTGTGAGGTGATGATTAAAGCTGTTTTACAAGCCATCCCCACTTATACTATAACATTTTTCAAAATTCCCAACTCCGTCCTCCACTCTATCAAATGTGCAATAAGAAGATTTTGGTGGGGAGGTAATGCATCTCAACAGAATACATGCTAGAGAGTACCATTTGCAAATCAAAGAAGGCAGGAGGTTTAGGTTTCTGAGAACTTGAAGCTTTCAATCAAGCTATGCTTGGGAAGATGGCTTGGCGGTTACTCCAAAATCCAGAGGCGTTAGTTTCCAAGGTGATAAAGAGTAAATATTTTGCTCACACTGAGTTTTTGGAGGCAGAATGCCGTGGAGGAGACTCCTTTGCTCGGCGTAGTATCTTATGGGGTCAAGAGGTACTCAAATTGGGAATTCGATGGAGGGTTGTTAATGGAATGCGTATTCATCCGTCTAATCATCCTTAGATACCTAATGCACCATCTTTTAAACCCATTTCTCCAAATATAGGAGATTTGCACAGGGTATCTGAGTTGATTTCAGCATCAGGAGGTTGGAACATTGATAAACTCAATCATTTCTTTTGGCCAGTTGATAGCAATGCAATCCTTTCCATTTCACTTGGTGATGTCACAGCAGAGGACAAAATTATTTGGTATCACGAACCGAATGGCATGTACTCAGTCAGGAGTGGGTATCGCTGTCTCGGGCATTTGGCTTCTCATACTGAGATTGGAAACTCCACTTCGCTGAGCCCTTGGTGGAAAAAATTTTGGTGTAGCTCTGCTCCCCCTAAGACTAGAATCCTCTGGTGGAAGCTGTTTCATAATGCCATTCCATCTGGGGTGAAGTTACTCCATAGGAATGTTATCCAATCAGCTACTTGCAGGACATGTGGTAGAGAAGAAACTACAATCCATATCTTGATTGAGTGCTTTTGGCAAAAGGTATCTGGAAGCATGCTGGTGTTTGGAAAGCAATTAAACCTTTTTTGGTTCGGGGTGACATTAGTACCACTATCTACTCAATTACAAAGGCTTTTGACGATGCATCCCTTTCACGAATAATTGTCATTGCATATCTCATATGGAAGGAACGCAATCGCATGATTCATGGGTTGAATCGATGTCCACCTTTACTAGTGCTGCAATCTTTGGATGTTCTTCTACCATCTTGTTTGGCTACGTCCCATACAAAAAAGAAGCAAATCTCATCCCGATGTTGTTGGTAGAAACCAACCAAGGGCAAGTTTAAGCTGAATGTTGATCCATCCTTACGTGAAGGGTCCGACCACTTTGCTATCGGTGTTGTCATTCGAGACGACCATGGGATTAGTTGGGCTGCTGTGACTAAGGAATTTTTTGGTGCCTCTCCAGTTGCTGATGCAGAAGCTCTAGCACTATTGGAAGGTTAATTTTGGCAAAGACACGCCGGTTTAACTTGGAGTCAGCTGAGTCTGATTGCCTCCAGCTTGTTTCCAGCTTGCGATCAAACTTTGAATGTCATCACAATGCATTGATACTTGGCAAAATTCGTGGCTTGCTTAATGATTGCAGCTCTAACTCTTGCGAATATATTCCTTGTAGCAGGAATGTAATAGCCATCACTCTTGCCCATTTTGTCCTTAGTCATTCTTCTTATTTTTGCTGGGTTAATTGTACGCCTATATGGCTTAGTTCGGTGATCCTTAGCGATATGAAATGAATTATCTAATTTTACTTCAAATAATAATAATAATAATAATAATAATATACTTGAATGATACAGGTGAGGTACATCAAACATGAATTATTATCTATATATAAACAAAGGAAACCGCTGTTCAGTAGCAAAATATGGTGCGTGTATGTCGCACTTACTGAAACAATATAATACTAGTTTACAGGCTAGTTCCCCAGGGAAGTGTTGAAGAAAATGTAAAATCAATTGCATTTTATGATAGAAATGATTGGTAAATGCAGCCAGTTAAGGATGTGATTCTCTGGCTCTGGATCAAGAGCTGTGTTATCCGCTGCATGTGTTAACAGGCTAGGAATTTTCCCTGACTAACTTGACAAATTGTTGTTGTCAATCATTCAACCTTAAGAACAATCTTCATAAACTCGTAAACGAAGTAGCTTATTGATGCTGAAGGTAACACCTGAAGAATAATGATCAAGGAATGAGATGAAGTGACTGATAAGGAAGCTAATGCCAAACTTTTACATGATAATGAAAAATTAAAAGGCATAATATATGATACTGCAAATGTGATCAATTGAAACCTGACAATGGAAGAACTGTCATGTATGTGGGACTAAAATAAGCGATGAACTAGCAAAATCATATCCAAGATTAGGTTGCCCAACGGATGTCATATATGCTCATGATATAGTCCTAGGGGATGAGAGTGGGGAGAGGATAAATTGTCATTTAGGATTTCATGAATGCTGTAGGTTAAGTAGAAATTCAAGAGAGCTTGTGCAGTTCCCTTTTCACCATGGTACTAATGAGGATGAACATGGAGTTGCTATAGGGATTAGGGAATGTTGTCACAGGGCAAATTTTGTGTTCATTTCAAAATCAGAGTTTAGGCCAACAGACAGAGATGATGGAGAGTTAAATTAAGGACAACTGGGTTGAAGTATACCTTGTCCAGATCAATAGAATATCATGCTCAATAAAGCAATGCAAAGAGGAGGGAGAGGTAGACCATAGCTAAAAAGGCCCAATGCTGTCGCAAATGATTTGTTCAAACTGGACCTTCCAGCAAACACAGCAATGGATCAAATGGAATGATGAAAAAGGAGTCCTACAGCTGAACCCATACATGTTAGAACTAAGTATTGGTCTGTTGTTGTTGGTTACAATGCACACGAAACAAGTTCTAAGCTATAAAGAAATGTACATCATGCACATGATATGACACTATGTGAACAAGATTTAAGCTTCCTTTTTCTTTTTCTTCAATACCATCTCCTCCATCCCAAACATGAAGATAAGATAATAGATGCCATACCTGTAGTAAGCTAGGAAAAAGACCTGCATACAGAGCAGGGAGACCTCCTCGTTCAACAATCTTGGCAGCTGTCGCCATTGCACTCATTTTAGTAGCTCGGCCTTGAAGCTGGAGCTGCCTTCTCACAACCTCAAATGGGTAGGTAGCAGCTTCAGCACAAGCACCAGAAATAGCTCCATAAAATAGAGTCCTATATGGTCCCAACTCAAGCTGTTCCAAAGCATTCAATTCTTGAACTTGTTGTCGCATGTCCCGAATTCTTTTTCTTCCATCAGGTGAATGCAAATAAGCTGATTTTAAAATGTCATATACTCCATAGAAAACGGCTGCTGAGGGTGAGATGCTTAAGATAGACGGTAGTAAACCCTTGTAAAGAGAACAAAACCCTTCAGTTTGGATGACATGACGGAAAGCTCCAATCACGCCACCAAGTGCTTCTCCACCAGGTGCTACCATCCTTGTACGGATCTGAAACATTTCAAAATTTTTCCATGCATTATTGAAGTTATAAAGAAAAATTATTTTTCCCCGTGCTTCCTTTCTTTTCTTCCTTTTCCGTCTACAAATGATAGAAAACAAAATTTTCTTCCTCAATATCCCTCTTACTTTCCAACAACCAAAATGGTCAAAGGAGTTAGGCTTGAAATCAACACGCTGGAAGTAGTTCATTTCTGTACTTCGAGACACCAGAAAGTACTCGCAAAAGAAGTTAATTTTCTCAGTCTGACAGAAGATGAGCTTACTTTCAATATTATGATCCTGGAATTGTCAATTTAATTTATGGTATTGTATTTAGAGCAAAGTTGTTTCATTTAAAAGAAAACAAATAATTTTAATTGTTAAATAATATGTCCGAAAGATATTAGAAAGAATGCAACAAAAAAGTAGGAATAGTCACTCACAGTGTCTAGTGGCAAGCATAGTACTGTAGCCGTAATGCCAGCCGCGGCACCAGCCATGAACCTCTCAATATTTGTGGTTTCTTCATTGCCTGATAATTTGAGAAGCTGCTTTCTATATGTATCATAAGAGCAAAAATTGATCGCCTTAAAAGGAGCTGTGCGAAGAATGTTAACAAAGTTTCCCTTCCAAAAGCCCTTCAAGCCTTGAGTTACTGCTATTTTCTTGATGAGCTCAAATATATTTCTCTTTTCACCACGGACTATATATTCAAGCTTTAGCCTTTCGAGAGGAGCAACAAAAGTTCTGATCAAAGAAAATTATTGCACATGGATTAAGTTCTTGCAAAGATCAACAAAATGGCAGGTTCACTGTCCCAATTTCTGCCTGTAGCTTCTTGGAGGGCAACTGAAAGACAAGGTTTCTTATTGTAACCCAAAATGCTAATGCAAAATTGTAATTTGGATCAGGTAATAAGCTGCAACAGTTGCATAATTGAAATAATAAGAATATAGATAATTTTAGTTTATGTTTTTTTTTTTTTTCAATTGAAAATGACTAATATTGCAAATGAGTAAGTGCGGGAGTTCTATAATCATATTGTAGACAAGAAGCTATGGAAGTAGACATTTTCAAGTTAAGTTGTTCTGGAAATTTTAATGCATTTTCATGTCACAGAAAGTACGCAGGAATAACCCACAAATGAATAAACAAGACCACTAGAAACGTACATGCAGATCAATTTTCTTTTTCATTTTTCCTTTTTGGATTTTTCAGCCAATCAAGAACACAATCTTTAAGATCGGAAGAGCGCAAACAGGTTCAGCCTATGAGAAAAATAAAGATAGCATGAAGAGCCTCGATGTGGTGCCATATATGGAGACATACATCTGGCGCTCGATCATTTTCAAGGAAAAGGTTCCAAAATTTCAGATCTCCTCTAAATTCCAGTTTCACAAATTTCTTCACTGACCTCCTAAATCTGCATAACTGCATTGGTGACATTCCTCTGTTAAATAGTTTACTGGCCTTCAATTAAAAACTAAACAAGCATACTGGTTTAAACAAGAAGTTCCAAAAGTTGAGGAAAGAAACAATTACATAATGCATATATATATTTTAGGTAGCTGATTACAACCATTGGAGGACATTAGGTAAAAGAATCTTGAGAGACATGGAATGGTGATTTGAAATCACAAGCTGATGAAGGCTATTCAAAATCTGCAGAAGGCAGGGTAAAATCCCACAACCTATCTCCAGAATTGAAAATCTAATGTTACAGTCAAATTCCACGTTGGAAAATGGAACTAGCAGCGAATCTATGAACATTGTGAAGTCTAGCATCCTCTCTTCTTAAGGCATCCCCTTGACTTTTCATGCAATCTTTAGGATCCATTTTTAACATGTTACCAGCCACTTTAAGCAATGTTCGAAACAACATCCATAGTTTAAGCTCAATGATAAGATACCTTCACATAGGAACATATTGGTATTTAATCGTTTCCCTTTTATTTCTTCATTTCTTGTTGGGGAAAGGATCTTGTGTCGCTGGCTCACACCATCAATAAATAAAGAAGAAATCTGATAACAGCTGGTGCTTTTTCCATTAAATTAACCTCTTTCTATATGATAGCATTTGATGTGGTTTCTGAAGAATGATGGCATTTGATGTGGTTTCTGAATAATGGATTATGACATGATAGCATTTGGATATATGAAATTTTCCCTCTCAGTAATATATTTCTAGAATTAACCATATAGTTATGTACTTGCACAGCGGAATTGCCAACATTTATTCTGCATATGCTTAAGCGGTTTCTGACGCACTATAATGGCAGTTAATATTGGTATAAAAAGAAAGAAAGCCATAAGACAAAGAAAAATGCAATAAGGCGAAACGGTATAGTACAAGTTAGCAGAATATCTGCATTCATGATTTTTTTTTTTTCTTTTTTAGTTGAACCTAAACACCCAAAACAGTGATTAATTAAAAAAACAAAAGAAAAGCAATAAAACAAAGCAGACCTTGAAACCATGGCAGCCACGGCTCCAGCCCACAAATGTTTGGTGGTGTTCACCGCCCCGCGGCCGCGTAAGCTGACCCTGGACCTTTTTGCCGCCTTCACCACTGTACTTCCACCGCCAAAAGCAGCTTCCGTCTCCTCGCTACACTCCTTAACTCTATCCTGAACCAAACTCTTACTCGAGTTCGTAATAACTCCATCTTTCCCTTTAATAGACAAGCTCAAACACAAGAATTCAAAGCCAACCGCCTGCCTCCTACGACGACTGGAAGAATCTAATTCCGTATAATGGTTAATGGGAACATAGTTATAGGAAATAGCATCAATAAAGGGAGAGATTTTAATTTCAACAAGGAATAATCCACCAGAAAAAAAGATTGAATTATTCCAGTTCTCGGGTAAAAACGGACAATGGGGTTGTTGGTGTGAAGAGGAATCTTTATCCTTAAACCGGATATTAAGTCCCAGCATTATCGAATTGCTCAAAGGAATTTGAGCTGCAGAGGAATTGATATTTAGGTAATCATGTAACGACCCGCTCCACTTTGACATGATATTATCCGCTTTGGGCCTAGCCCGTACGGTTTTGCTCTTGGGCTTCTACCCCAAAAGGCCTCATGTCAGATGAAGTGGATCTCTTGGTATATAAACTGGTCTCTTTTTCTCTACCCAAGCAATGTGGGATTGAGGCTGTCACAATCACCCCACCTAAGGGGGCCCAACGTCCTCGTTGGCCACAGTTCCGGTTGGGCTCTGCTCTGATACCATCTGTAACGACCCGCTCCACTTTGACATGATATTATCCGCTTTGGGCCTAGCCCGTACGGTTTTGCTCTTGGGCTTCTACCCCAAAAGGCCTCATGTCAGATGAAGTGGATCTCTTGGTATATAAACTGGTCTCTTTTTCTCTACCCAAGCAATGTGGGATTGAGGCTGTCACAATCACCCCACCTAAGGGGGCCCAACGTCCTCGTTGGCCACAGTTCCGGTTGGGCTCTGCTCTGATACCATCTGTAACGACCCGCTCCACTTTGACATGATATTATCCGCTTTGGGCCTAGCCCGTACGGTTTTGCTCTTGGGCTTCTACCCCAAAAGGCCTCATGTCAGATGAAGTGGATCTCTTGGTATATAAACTGGTCTCTTTTTCTCTACCCAAGCAATGTGGGATTGAGGCTGTCACAATCACCCCACCTAAGGGGGCCCAACGTCCTCGTTGGCCACAGTTCCGGTTGGGCTCTGCTCTGATACCATCTGTAACGACCCGCTCCACTTTGACATGATATTATCCGCTTTGGGCCTAGCCCGTACGGTTTTGCTCTTGGGCTTCTACCCCAAAAGGCCTCATGTCAGATGAAGTGGATCTCTTGGTTATAAACTGGTCTCTCTTTCTCTACCCAAGCAATGTGGGATTGAGGCTGTCACAAATCAACTCGAAATTTTGTGGATAATGAAGAAGTTGGAAATAGACACAGAGAAAATGGCACAAGTTTAGCTTTGCACCCATCGCCAAAACATATGGCAATTCTACCTTCAGGCTTCAGTAGTATAACAATAACTGTATTGCCTCGGGGAGCTGGGGTTTCTTCGGTATTTTAAATTTCTAAGATACCCATTTGTTTTTTCCTTTTTATTGGATAATTTACATCTAACATCTCGTTTCAACAAGTTAGAGACTAGATCCCTATTCTTTAATTCTTTTTCTATAGATCCTCACTGTTTTAAAAAATCCCCAACTAAGCCTCCAATAATGGAAACCATCCCAAAAAGCCGTTACTTTACATCCTGATGGCCAATTCCTATAATTGACAAGGGGTAATTTTAGTAGTACACATTTCCCTCAACTTCCTTCCAAAACTTGTGACATCTTCCCTCCAAAACTCCTTATACAAAAATGTCACATTTATAATTCTCCTTACAACTTTCGTAGTGGTAGTTGCTCAAGAGTCTAGTGGTTGTGGGTCATAATGTAGTAATTTGAATATATATGCACAACATTCAATTAGAACAAATTCCAGGTAATGTCGTAAATGTTAGAACAAGGATCAAAATAGCATTTGTACTTAAGAATAACCTATTATTATTATCTAAATCAAGGGTAGTCTTCTACCCATTTTCCCGCCTAACACACAGACCAATTAGATTTCTTTGCTAATGTCATATAATCAAGGGTAGTCTTCTACCCATTTTTCCCATCTAACACATGGACCAATTAGATTTCTTTGCCGATGTCATATTTAATATTCGTTTTCTTTCCTTTTTTTTCTTTTTTTTTTCTTGAAACAGGTTTAATTATTTTATTATTAGGTCATTATTTTCGTGCAACTGACCCGACTTCTTTCACCTTTTAGGAGTTCAGATGTATATTTGCAAATCGAAACCTTATTATTTCTGATCATTTTTCTCTGTTTCTAATTTTTGGTCTCCGAGATGTTCCCTTTCTTCCCTTTTTTTTTTGTGTTTGTCAGCATCTATAGATCCGGTTAAAGCTTTATAATTTGTTGGATTATTGGGCATAGCTTTATGATAATTCAAGAAATTTTTGTTTTAATTAGTAGAATGTAATGTCATGTTGTTACTAATAAACTCATTATTTTCTACTTTGATAATCTATTTAAGAAATCTTACATTATTGTTATTATTATTATTTTGGGATTGATTTATTTATATTCTTTAAATCAAGGAGTTTTAAGAAACGTGTGTGGCCCAGAATACTCAATTTAACACCTTCTAATTTTTAAGATTCCTGTAATGCAACTGAACACCTTTTATATTAAGGAAGTGAGGAAATTGTATTAATTTAAGTTTCATCTATTTAATAACAATTCAATTATTATTTTTTAATAATAATTCAATCATACCTCTAATATTAATGCATTGAGGATATTGTATTCATTTAAGTTGCATCTATTTAATAATAATAATTCAATTATTAATTTTTTAATAATAATTCAATTATTATTTCTCTATATTTGTTATGTTTTATCATTTTATGAAATCTTTCTTTACTTTACTATTTTTTTATTTCTTGATGATATATTGAATTAATTTGTTTTCTATAAATAAATTCAGACAATGATTTTTCTTTAATTTATGCAAAATCTATCTATATATAAGTAATAAACTTTTAATTTCATCAAATCTCTTAAATCTCTAATTTTCAGTTTCTATTCTTTCTGCCACTATTTAAAAAAAATCCTATAACTTACTATATCAATTTAATTACTTCCTTACTCTTATTTTTATAATGGTTCCATCCATTTAATTCTACATAGATTGTGTTTTTTGTTGAATTCTATGTGACTATTGAAATTGTAGATGTTTCCTCTCCGCATATTATATATTTACAAATTAAATTTTGTTTAATTGCAATGGAAGTCAGCCAACATTATACATTGATTAACATAATACTCACAGAGTGATAAAATTCAAGCAATTGCAAAAGGGTCAACTCATTAAACGGTTCGATGATGATCGATCACTCAATGAAACATTTACACGATCAATCACTTTTCTATTAAAGATAATAATAGGGTTTGGATCTCTCAATGTTGATCCTATTGTTCGAATTCCAGAGGGGAAGGGAAAAGAAATTATAAGACTATTTATTGTTTCGGTTTAAGATCTTATTTGTTTCGTTACTTTAAGCAATATTTCAGCGACGGCGGGGAGAGTTCGCATGCCAGTGAATAACCTAGTGCACAGTAGCACTGCGCTACATACCCATGGCATATGGCAGAGGGCAATTGGCTATGATCCCTATGCCCCGAACAAAGATGAGAAAAAGTATAGTGCATCGTCGGTGAGTACCGCATCGGAGCCCGACCTTGAGAATGCATATGCATATATTCAGGGACTTCTGATCTCTTGCCCGGATCACTGGGTCGATTACAGACGAGGCCCGGTGGCGCGTGGGAGAAGTGTGGCTGTCAGAATTTTTTGAGTATGAAGGAGGATATCAAGGAGGGAAAGGATTCCGAGGAGATCGAGGCTGCAGTTTTGTCTGGGTTTGAGAAGTTGAGGGGGACGAGTGTGAAGATGAGTTGGAAAAAGGCGGCAGAGACAAATGAGAGTAGCGAAGAAGAAGAGAAGAGTTGAGGGAAATGTGTATTTCCAAAATTACCCCTCGCCAGTTATAGGAATTGGCTATTAGGATTAAAGTAGCGGCTCATTGGACGGTTTCGTCATTGGGGACTTAGCTAGGGATTTTTTAAAAGGCTGGGGATTCATAAAAATAGAATTAAAAGTTAAGGACGTGATTTCTAACTTGTTGAAAAGTTGGAGATATTATGTGTAAATTATCTATTTTTATTCTACTCATTTTTACTTGTGAGTTTTGTTTGGACCTAGGTAGCCGTTCTCTAGATTAAATTAAAAAAAAAAAATTTTGGTAAATAGCACATGCCATCCCTAATGTTTTATTTTCACACTTTATTTCATAAAATTTCTCCAATTCATTCTCAGATAATTTTCACTTCATAATTTTCTCTAGTATTCGACGACTAACATATAAACTTTTAGACAAGTGGCATAAATAATTGCACTTATTATCATTGAAAAATAAATATGTCATACATTTCGACAACAGGCAACACCGAACAGAAAATCACAGTACTACAATGAAAATTAAGGGAAAAATGTTGAACTTCACATTAGGTGGAATTAGAGGAAACAAAAGAAAAAAAAAGTTTGAATTTCATATTAGGTGGAATTAGTTTTTTTTCACCAGTGCGATGCACGGAAAAAATAATTCAAAATAATTTAACTTATTATAAATATTTAAGAAATTAGATACCCACACATGTTTAAAAAAAAGATTGACAAACTCAAAATCTTAGTATGTATAATATATTTTTATTTAAGAAGATTATATAGACGGAGAGTTCTTTCTTTTTAATTTTATTTTAAAATTTTTAATTATTAATAATTATATATATTTTTTGTAAGTATAGTTATATTTTATTTTAATTTTTTCATATGATATAAATAAGTAATTCATAAAAATCAACAACTATATTAACTTTGTTTGTGTGCGTTAAACCTATGTAGTATGATGATATTTTAAAACCTTAAATAAATCTCATCATGATTGCTGGATTTTTATAAGAATGAAAAGAAGATTTAAAAAATTAAATATAAGATAATTGAAGGTATAATTATGAAGATTAGATAGAATTATGAAAATAAGATAACTCAAAAATTTTAAAGATAACTCAAATAGAAAATTATTAAAAAAAGATATAAAATATATTTATTGCACCGATTACCACATTTTGGAAATAAAAATACCAAATTATCCCTAATTTTAGGAAAAATTGCGGGAAAACTGCGATAAAATTGTACCACAACTCATTTCATTTAATTAATATATAGATACGCAAAAATAAAAAAGAAAGAAAACCAACAAAATGGCAGTTCCATACAGATCGTGGACACTCTTTCAATAAAGCCATGCCGTGGCACTTTACAGATCTCCATCTCCAAAATATAGGCCTGGTTGGAGCAAGGAAAGACACCAAAATGGGTGTCACCCACGCCAAAATGGGGTAGATTGGAGATGTCTTAAGTTTAAGACTTAAATATTGATTTCTAGAGTATTAAAAAATTTTTAAAAACTAGGGATCAATGGGTTAGTCCACATGGTTAAGGGTTTAGCCCCTTACGGGGATTACCTGGGTTCGAATCCTCACAATCCCCCTCCCCCATCCTCCTGTGTACAAAAAAAAAAAGTTATAAGAACTTATTTTCAAAAAAAAAAAAAAAAAACTTGTAAGAACTACGAAATCCCTCTAATTTTCTGTTTATTTTTACTCAAACATTCTATATGACCATTACATATGATGGTAATTTATCAAGTTATTCATATACAGTAGAAAAAACTCTAAAACTTTTAAAAATTTGGCAAACCGGGTCAATAGCTTCCATAGAAAATGGTAAACTAAGACCAGGACTTTTAAATCTTTGACAAAATAGCCTTGGTTTGTTAATTCTTTAAACGTTTTAGATCCCGCTACTACCCACGTTAGGGACCTGAGCATATAGAAGTGTAAGGTTAGGACTTAGGACCCCAGTTGCCATTTACCCTAAAAATTAGTAGCAATCTCAGATTAATAATTCCGATCTCACATTCCAAATGTAGTAATTTTACAGTCTCACTCTCCCACTTAAACGTTGATTGCTTATTCCATCAACTAATTGATATGCTTATGCAAGCGGGACATGTGGAAATATAAGGGCATGTTGTTATTTTTAGTTGATCCACACAAGACGTTCCTAGGATAACTTACCAATGTGTTAGTAAGAGATCTTTTTTTGACTAATTATAATATTTTATTATAGTTTCATTCATTCATCTCGATACTAATCACTAATATATAAAATAGTGGATTCATTTCTCCTTTACTTATCTCTCCAATTCTTTATATGTCGTTAACCTATTAATTTGGGGAAAAACCGTCTTCGTTTTTTCAACTAATACGCATTATGGAGAAAAATAAGTAACTTTATATTATTATAAATAAGTTTTAAAAAAAATGCATAATGATGAAAAATTGAAGGTCTCAACGTAAAAATTTAATACCAGCCAATTTTCAACACATTGAATCCCCAAAATGATTATGCATTTGCACTTTGTATCAATTATGTTCACATTATTTCCTTTTTTTCCCAACACGGTAGATTCTCAAATTTTATAAATGAGCACATAAGATCGCGAATGCCATAAAAATGGCCTTCATATCCCTTTCTCTTTAAACAAAAACAATAAATAAATAAAATAATATAAAAAATGAAAAATAGAATAATTTCTTTTCTATCCATATCTACTTAGTTACCCATCTTGTCCCACTTACCCCAAACCTGACCAGAAATGATAAATTTCGGTGTCAAAATTGTTTTTGAAGGGGGTAAGGAAGAGAGAGCTCTCCCTTTGCCTTCCATTTTCAGCAACATATGGTGGGAGTCGATTGCAAAATAGGGATATCCTCATTTGTTGGAAGAATTTGTCATTTTTGGTTGGTTGGTTGGAGGTGGGGCGGGTAACTATGTAGATAGGGAGAGACGGGAAGGGGTAGAGAAGGAGAAGAAACTAGTTTCCTTTTTGTTTTAGGTAATTTTTTCTTTCTTTTTTAAATTCTTTTTGTTATTTAAAGAATATATAAGGGCTATAAAAGTTAGTTTTATAGCATTGAGGACTTTCTATGCTAATTTATGAAATGTTGAGAGCTGAGCAATTGAAAGAGAAAAAGATGATACTTCAAAAAAAAAAAAAAAAAAAGAAAAGGAAAAAGATGAGTAATAGGATTAATTTATCTTTGACCAGTATATAAGAAGTAAACACCCGAGACGAGAGACACACCGCCTCTGGCCGCGCTACCTGTAAATACTAACTAGCAAGACAAATTGGCGCTTTTATTCATTTTTTAAACACACATGCCAGCACCCTCTGAGAAAATTCGCTTCCGCAATCGAATTCTAGGGTTTCGGTGTTTCAGTTCCTGTTTCGCGATCTTAAAACTGTAACTTGGTGAACCTTTTCGCAAAGAAATCCTCAAAACTGGTTTTCAGGTTTTCGTTTCCGCGCATTTCAATAAATTGAAATTCCTGATACTTGACGAGTTGAAGGCTCAATGTTCTAGAGTATTGTTTTGATCAATTATAGATACAAGTCGAAGAGTAGCGAGTGCCTTCGATTGGATCTATTGGTTTAATTGGTCACATTTTCTGTATAAAGTTCGTAGTGAAAACTGAGTTGGAAACTATACGAGTTCCGCTCTGAATCTGTCCGCGAATTCAAAATGAGTAGACTTCAAGGATTGTCAGGATTCAAAGGCCTGGAGCAGTTAAAATCCTTCTCCGGATCTGGGAAGACTATATCAATTTCTTCGCGCGTGTCTGGCGACTCGTTTTCTTTGGGAAGCTTTGCGAATCTGAAGCTCACTGCAGGCTAGTCTTTATGTTTACGAGTTTCTGTTTATTTCTTTTGAGTGTTTTTTAATAATCTGTCTATCCAACGGTTGATCTGTTTTATTTGCTATTTTATTCAGAAAAATTGGTCAAGGAACAAGCTTCAGCAAAAACAGACCTTGAACTTGCGGTAAAAAGGGAAATTTAATTTCATTTTCTTTCCTCTGGCTGTATGTTATGCATGTTACACATGTTTGTCTATGTTACTCATGTGCGTGGACATGCTGTTATTTGTAAATGTATATGTACATATCTGTATACATTCCATAGCCAGAATTTTGTCCTGATGTTTAAGACGTATCTCTGGAAAAACTATTAGTATTTCCTTAAAAGGACTGGACTGTAATGTGATCATCTAAATTCAGAACTCTAAGCTGAAGAAGCTGACAGATCATATTCGTGTGCTGGAAGAGAAATTGCAAAATGCATTTAATGAAAATGCTAAGCTTAAAGTGAAGCAGAAAGAAGATGACAAGCTTTGGAGAGGACTTGAATCAAAGTTCGGTTCAACAAAGACCTTGTGCGATCAACTTACAGAAACACTACAACAGTTAGTTTTTCAGTTCCAGAATGGTATGCACTCTTCGTATTATTCATTTGTCACTTTCATGCATGCAGTTATATTGAATAAAGTTCTATTTCTAAAATTCTCAGCTGAAAACGATAAGGCATTTTTCGAAGATAAGTTCTCTGCAACATCACTTGCTCTTGATGATCTGCATGAGCAGATGAAGTCTTTGTCTTTGAGGTTGGACTCTTCAGAGAAAACTGTTAAAACCCGTGAGTGATTCTAGTGACTTATTCATCAGTATATCTTTGGTCCTACTAAGAGCTTAAATGAGATTTTGTTTATTAGATAGAATTTATTTTTGCTCTACTTTTGTTTTTATGACACGGTTTTGTTTTCCTATTCAAGATGAGGAGGAGCTTAGGGAACTCGGTCTTATGAAGGAAGAAATGGAATATTCATTCAAGGATGAACAGAGTAGAGTTGCTATTCTTATAGTGGAGAAAGGTAATACAGTGCAGCAAGAACTTTAAACACTATAAAGAAGTTCAATTGCAGTGAAATAAAAGACCTTCATAATAGTTATGGCAATCAACGTAAAAAGTCTGACCTATTACCCGTTTATAGCCTATTAACCTTGCAAGTGTAAATTCCAAGTAATGAATTTGATTTAGCTCTAAGAAATAGATGCACATTTTTGGTTATCAGTCGCTATTGCTATTATCATTAGCAACGCGAAGATCTTGCTTCCCTATTCTTTGTTCCAGATAACACTTGATAAAGAGAGCAAATTCAAGTTTTGTTGTTACACCTGATGCTACTTCTGCAATCAGATTTATTCAAGTCCCAGCTAGTTGCTTAATGCATATAACAATGCTGATTTAGCTTGCCCGAACATCAGTTCTTCATGTATGCATTCTAAAGTTCGACAGATACTGGAAGTTTCTATTTCTGAGCTAGAAGCATCTATAGATAATAGTTGCTTTTATTATCCTATTCATAATTTTTGTTCAGGCAGTTCTTGTCTTGGACTGTCCATGCTGTCAAAACTCTATAAAATCTCCCATTGGTGTTGGATTAGATCTGAGACTCACCGTAGGTTGGCAGAAGAGAGTTGATGCCTTTTGTATTATCTCATATCTGCTTGCTGTATTCCCTTTGAAGATTCTTTTTTTGACTTGGTGGGTTTTTGTGGATATACTCCCGAGTTATGAAATACTATCTCTATCTGGTTCCTGTTTTGACGTTTGGATTTCTATTCAGATGACATCACCAAGGCGATTTTTTTTTTTTTTTTTTGTGGGGGGGGGGAT
>CAVNYN010281432.1:31232-44592 GCA_963692815.1 Nyctanthes arbor-tristis
CCCCCCCCCCCCCCCCCCCCCCCCCCCCCCCCCCCCCCCCCCCCACCCCCCCCCCCCCCCCGATTTTTTTTTTTTTTTTTTTTTGTGGGGGGGGGGATCCTCAATAAAATGAAAGTTATTATTCACGTGCTATGTTTTCAATTATATCATAATTTTTTATTACATACACGGTTTGTGTTGCACCCCTGATGGTTGTGGAATTCCAAAATACTCTCATTTGGTGTCAGGAGTTATATTATTACTTATTATTATTTTTTCGATTTACTCATCTAAGTCTGCTTTAGCTTCAAATGATAGTCCTCTTATTCCTTCTAAACAGATGCTATGATAAAAACTTTGGAAGAAATCGTAGCAGCTAATACATTGGCTCTCGAGAGTTTGACTGCTAAGATGGACACTTTGCATCTTGAGCTGAGATCAAAAGAAGATGACCTACGGGACTTGAGAAACTGTAAAGAGAAATTGGAGCATGAAAAAGTTGATCTGTTATCAAGTAACAAAGATTGTGCCAGAAGATTAGAGAAGGCACTTGCTGAGATAAAAAATATTGAAGAATTTGTTAATCTGCTGGTTGCAAAGTTCACTGAGTTGGAGAATCAGAGTATGACCTTTGCAGAAAAAGTCATTCAGAGATCATGCTCTATTTGATTCATGTTTTAAGCTGGTTCAACAAGAGAAAGACCTAGCTGCGCAGTGTGCTAAACAAAAATTTGATCGAATACAGAGTCAATTTTTATGTGTTACCTCAGAGAGAAATGATTTACAATTGGTGAATCAAGAATTGAACAGTAAAGTGGTTGAATTTCACAAAGAACATGAATTGACAATGCAGCAGCATGCAGAAGAATGTCGTTTAGCAGAAGAGAAAATTCTGAAATTAGAATCTGAAGCAGAAACGCTTCTCTTGAAGCAGAAGGAAATGGAAACTTTGATAACCAAGTTGGAGGAAAATATTAATACTTCATCAGAAAAGTCAAGATTGTCGGAGAATAAAATGGTGAATATCATTTCCTAAATTTGGCTCCACCAATGTTACATGTGCCTTAGCCTTCCTTTTTTATCTTCTGCGATGCAGAAAGATTTGTCGTTGAAGCTTTCTGAGTTGGAGATGGAGAACAAAGATCTTACAGAAAAACTTCAGGCAGATATTCTGAAAAAGCAAGATGAAATTGATCTTTTGCATAAGGAGATTGAGAAAAGTGAAGAAAATGTAGATTTGCTACAGAAAAGAGCTTGTCAACTTGAAAAGGATTTGGATGAGAAGGACCAGCTCATTTCTGAACTCAAAATGAAAGAAAAACAATTTGAAGATTATAAAACAGAGGTTTTCACCCTTGTCCTTTTTGGTTTAGTTGATGTTACTATAGCCTTTTGGATGTGTTACATGAATTATTTGATGATCTACTTCAGACTCAGGCAGCACTAGCTGATGCAGAAAGCAAGCTTGTGGAAGCTAAGAAGCAACATGATCTGATGTTAGAAAGCAAACAGTTGGAACTCTCGAGGCATTTGAAAGAAATATCTCATAAAAATGATCAGGTGGTCTTTATCATCAACCTCGTTAGAGATTCATGATCATTGAGCATTTCTCTTTTTGCCTTTGATCCTTGCAATTGACTATGGAAGGAGTCTTGTAGGCCATCAATGATATACGGAGGAAGTACGAGGAGGAGAAGCTGGAGAGTATTAATCTTGAGAAAAAAAAGGTTCTACCAGACTACCATAATCCTCTTTTTCAAGTTTACTCTTGAAGGAAATTATTATTTTTTTAAACAGATGTCGTCATTCAGGCAGATAAAGTTACTGAAGAACTTGACAGACGGTGTGAACAAAGGATTGCAGCATGTAAAGGGGAATCTCAGAAATACTTGACGCGTGTACAGGAGGAACATGCTGCTATTGTATGCTCTTAAGCATATACTATCTTAGACACTTCAATAATTTTGTATATTTCGATTTATTTATTTATCCTTTTCTTTGGTCAATAAAATCAACCGAGCATGTCTTTAATTTTGTGTCTGAGAAACATAGAAGAAATATAAAAATTAAAACACTGAATTCGTCCCCTCTATTTAGCAGTTAGAACGAAGAAAATTATCATTATTCTGTTTTCGTGTTCGAATTCTCATAGTCATGCAAATTGTCCTACTGGCATTATATCCTTACATTTCCCGTTCCTTTCGTCAAGCATACTTAAGGCTTGTTCTTTGTAGCTAGTCTTGTAGCTTTTATGTTGGAGGGAGATTTTTTTTTTTTTTTTAACTTTTTTGGAAATATGTGGTGGAAAGTGAAGAGATTATAGGGAAATGTAAAAAATAATCATTTATAGAGAATATATGGCTGGTGGAAGTTTGACAGTTGACCACCTTTTTAGTGGGGGCAAAAAATGAAAAAAAAAAAGGCTAGAAAGAAAAAGCCATCAATATATGGCTGGTTTAGTTGTTGTTCACACTTGAGATGACCGAAGAGGAAAAATTGTCCTCTTGCATAAAGCTCTAATCTTTTATATATCTGAAATTTGGGAGGTTGTAGCTTGAAATATGTTTTCCTTGACCATATATATTCACTAATGAAAATGAATTGCTGCACAAAAACCATATTCTTTTCCATTTGTTTAGAGATTCTTGTTGTGTAACTTGTTCTTCCCTGGTGGCACATTTGCATGCCTTCCTCCATAATGTTAATTATATCAGCTAGTTATATATGCTAAAGTTTGTGCTGGGTTGACCTTTAATAGTTTCTGTGTAGATTAGCCGCATTCAGCAAGAACATGATTCAAAAGAAATGAGTCTTACATCCAAGCATACTGAAGAACTAAAACGTCTCCGACTTCAAGCTGAAAATGAATTAAGAGAAGTATGTCTAACTTAGAGTTCATTGATGAACTAAACATTTTATTGGTACAAAAATTGATTTAGTACTGTACACTCTATTTTGTAGAAAACTTCCGATCTCTCAGATCTGAGCACGACGCTCAGTTAAGAGCTTTGAAGGATGAGCATGAGGACGAGTGCAGAAGACTGTCAGAGGAGTTGGACATTCAGAAGTCAAAGGTATATCCTGTAATTGCATTACAAAGTTCTTCTAATGGAACCTTAATTGGGGTTTGATTATTGCAGGAACAGAAGCAGAGGGCCTTACTGCAAATGCAGTGGAAGGTAATGAGTGACAATCCACAAGAGGACCAAGAAGTGAACTCAAAGAAGGTCTGCAGGAATAAATAACACACTCCTTTCTCCCTCCCCATGCTCCCTCCCACCAAAGAAGAGTCTCTTTCTCCTTCTACTGCACAGCCAAGAACACATATCATCAGTTATTATCATCTTTGCATCTATATTGATTATTTGCTGCAAGGCAACAGCTTGTCTTGTTATTTCAATCTCATATACCTACAAGGAGAAATTGAATATGATGTTTTTTTCCCCTGGTCACAGTCATGTTTACATGACTCTGTGATCCAAATATTCATAACCATCTCCATGAAAGATATCTCCGTAGAAAGTTTCTGAAATGTTGCAGAAAATTGATTTTACCAAACTCAAGTTGCATGATTTGTTATATGTTTCCTTTTTCTGGATGCATTATGTAACACTATCTCAGCTGACTCAGGAGAAACAATGTTAAGGCATCTCATCAATTAGTTGATTGAAATATATGTTAATACTAGTTTAAGTCTATAATTTACAGAACTACTCAATTTCGTCCAAGATGAGAAATTCTGACGGTGGAAAAATAAATCAGCTCACACTCGAAAGAAAAGAAGACGAAGAAAAGGTAAATTTCAAAGAAACAAATCTTCTCATCCGTTTAGCTTTTCTCTACATCTTGTCAAATTTTGGGTCTATTGTGATGTTTGTTCCTAGGATCCACCTTACCTGATAGCAAGTCAAACGCCTGTGTCAAATTTGTTGAAAAAAGTTGAGAAGGTGAATGCTGGAAGCCTTCCTAAGCATAGTAGAAAGGTGAGACAGTAGTTTGTGATTTGGCACCTAAATTGTGTGCCCTTTTTTTCTTGTGTATTAAGAATTCATTTCTGTCAATGTATCAATCAAAATCCTGCACCATTTTTCCTGATTACTTTGCTCATGTCAGGTGACTCACCATGAATATGAAGTTGAGACATCAAATGGTAGGACAATTACAAAAAGAAGGAAAACTAAAAGCACAGTCATGTTTGGGGTATGTAAATTCAATCATTCAATATTATCACTAAGTTTTGCTGCTAAATCTATTTGATGTTGTGCCACATATAAAAGAGATTTTTGATAGCTGTCAAGTGGATTATGCATATGATGCTATATATCATGTGTGCTGATAGGACCCAAGGAAGCACAGGAAGAAAGAGACACCAAGGTCTAGGACTTCCCAAGATGTTACTAAGGCAAGGACAATCTTAGATAATTACTACTAAGGCTTTTTTCTAGATGCTTTCTGTCCGGATTTTCGTCGAATTTCATTTACATAAAAAGCTGCTTATAAGGGGTTGATTATAAATTATTAGCATTGGAAAAGCCCTCTGTGCGATTTATCTGCATTTAGTAGTTAGAACTTAGTGAGTCAACTAGGTGGTACAAGTCAGGAACAAGAGAAATCATCTTTGGTTACTTACCAAATAGCGTATGTACTTCTGCCCATGCTAGACTTGTATGTATAGTCGGAGTTAAAAATGTAGCCTCATATGGTAAATTTAGTTTATTTTATTTTGTTGTTGTTGTTGTTGTTATTATTAGTTGGCCTCTTATAGTTCAGGCAAAATAATCGACTTCTACGTCATATTATCGAGTGATATGAAGTTTCATTTGGTGCAAATATCTGGTATTGCTACTTATATGCATGCACACATGCATTACCCAATGTATATCCATCCACAGACAAACAGTTGTCAGACAGACAATACACAGGTGGAGGGAGGAGAGAGACAACAATGAGACTATGGTTTGATCAGCTACGTCTATAGATTCCTTCTATCTTGTTCTGACATTTAAGATTATCTAAATTTCATCCAGGGAGTCAAAGGTGGAGCGTATCCAAATCCTTCCAACATAGGTGATCTGTTCACAGAAGGATCTCTGAATCCATATGCAGATGACCCGTATGCATTTGATTAAAGGTACTTCGGTTTCATCCTAAAAACGTAGCACATTTTTTGTGCCTGCTTCTCTTTGTTTTAATTGTGTGGATAAACTAGTTTTTACATTTAGACTTCAGAATTTTATAAGTTTCAGCTTGGATGCAAAGTATTTGATAGTTGGCTGTTAAAAGTCTGGTCTTGCTGCTTATACGGTCAAGAGAAGGGTTAGGCTAACTAATGCTGCAACCTTTAAGGAATGCATATCTGATATCTTGGATGCTCTTTCATGCGTATATTTTCATTTTTTTCGTCCTGTTCTTCTCTGGATGTTTCTTGAAAGCCAAAAATAGTTTATTCTGCCTATCTCTAGCCTATATTGTTATATTATATTAGTTTTCCAATTTATAATTTACTTGCGAGCAAGTTCATAATTTTTGTTGATACGTAACTGGCTACAGTTGTGTTCCATACAACACAGGCCTGAATAGTCTGGTTTGTCCTACATGGCTATAAATGTCCTAGTATTCCTCTCTGAGAACTGAATATCTTAGTCTAAGAAATGGTCAGCAATAAAGGGAATTACAATTTGTGATATCTGAAACACGCACTTAGCAGTGCAATTTGAGATTTAGATTCCTATTGACCTTCGCCTTTCTCTTGGACTTCTTTTTACAAGTATGTTGCCTCTTTTGCTGTCAATGCATTCATTCTAGTAATATTTACTTGGGGCGTGAAATGTGAAAATTAAGACAGCAGTAATATGGTATTTTATTGCTTTCCAGGTGATCAACAAGTACAATCTCTAATTTGGACAAAGTACTTGTTCTGCGCAGGAAGCTGAAGCTTCTGAGTTCAATTCATTTGGATGGCTATGAAATGCAAGTTGCTTCTTTCTGCCAATATTCAGCTTTAGATTGTGTAAATTTTCTTTATGAAGTCAGGATAGAAATAAATCATGTCCAGGGAAAAGATTTGGCCGTCATGAAGACGTCTAAAATAGCTGGATGGAGTGGCTCATACTAAGAGCATTTTTCATCTACGGATAACCTTTTGTAGTGTGAAGGCGGCTTTGCCAGAGTGTTTTGAAACTACCCTTTTATGTACATACATGTTTTTAGTATATGTTGCAAACTAGAGCTCTGACTGCGTGATTTACAGTAGATAATACCTTAAAAACTCCAAATAATTTTCTAGGGCTACTGGAGTTCCCCAAATAATATTCTCTGATCAAATATTTTGTGTGATATGGAGATACTGATTGTATAAAATGGATCGACTTTCCCATTGTTCCTGTTAAAGCTGTTCCATTTTTAACATCTCTATAGAAGTTCATATCATTTTGCCATATAATTGGAAGCTAATGATAAACAAGAAAAGGAAGAGGTCTAGATTTGTCTACGTTTTGATCCACCAGATACTGCCTTGTTAGCTCTAACTTGTTCTGATAGCTATGGTATATACCCCACAAATAAAAGTTTAGATACAAAATAAGTGGAATGAATACAATCACATAATCATTCAAGGGCTAATCATTAGAAACAAGTGAAGAGTTAAGCAACAGAATGCCCAAAATGAATCACACTGGTAAATCAACTCCAATATTTTCGAAAATCTCAAGGCAATTGAAGATTTTGCTACAGAGCACCCGTTCAAAGACATCTTATACACAAGGAGAAAAAGTTCTCTATATACACCCGGAGAAGCAAAGGAATTGTAGAGGTTTCATTAGTTAAAGCAGAAGGAAAGGACCGCCAGCAAAAACAGAGTCCAGATGAAGATCACAAGCAACTCCAGTACAACGCAATGCCTCAGATTCTTGTTCTTCAGTTTCTCCTTCAGTAAAGCTCTCTTTAGCTCCTCAATCTCCTCTTCGTTCTGAAGCCCAAACAATACTATGAGTTATTACATAGGCAATTCAACTCCAGTTTGTCCATTACTTTTGATGTTACGGTTTTCTGTGTGCGAAAATCAATTCTAAAGTTTTCAGCACAAACTCCCATCCAAACCAAATTCCACTGGTAAAAGTGTTTAAATAAATTACTCTTTTTGAACATACCAACACAATTATGAATAGATACACACATAGAAACATATTGATGGTAAGAGTTAGAGAGGGACGCTTCAGCAGGGAAATGTTTGCAGTAAAATTATTAGGGGAATTTTTTAATGAAGAGATGAGTATCGCGGCTTTAGCACATCTAATAGCGACTTGTGGTTTCAATGCCTGGCTATGGCCCTCTTTTCCGCCACCGATCTTCTCCATCACATCACTCTGCGTGTTCTAACGGATCGATTTCAAATTCCGGAACTCAAAAGGTAACTTTCAGCTCACTTTCCCTCTGTGATTTTTCTGATGAAAGGCGCGAACTGAAAGAGAACGTTCTACAAATAGCGTTTGTTTAAAATAAATAACAAACGACTTTTGGTAATCGGGTGTTTATTGCATAGTAACTACACCATCTTCTTGTGAATGTCAAGAAAGACTGGAACGTAAGTAATAAAACTTGAAATTGAAATTCAAAACAAGCTTATCATATCCTCATATGCATTAGAGTTGCACACAATAAAAGTAAACAAACTTGTATGTTTTCACTCATTTATTATTTTTCATAGGTCTTTTTTTTTTTTTTAATTGCCGGATAGAATGACTACTAAGCAGTGTTATAAAATATCTAATGAAGTGGTTTGAACAAGTAACATATTAAAGAGTAATGTTATTTAGTATCACTGGTACTTGGCACCATATCAAGGTGACACTAAATGATAAGTTAAATTAAGTGGGTCATTTATTTATTCACTTAATTCCACTAATCATTTAATGACACATTAGATGCCACCTAAACTGGTGTCAAACACCACTGGTGCTACATAGCATTATTCATGGTTAAAATATTCACATTTCAAGTAAGAGAACCTGAGTTCAAACCACACTCATCATTCCCCAATTTCCCCTCCCATCACATGTCTCCCCGTTGTATATGATCTGATGATGTGCCCCAGTTAACTAGGACAAAATTAAATTATGATGAATCAATTGGCTAAAAGTTAAAATTATTAGCTGCATTTGTTCATTTATATCTCTTTCAGATGTAACTTTTTTTTTTTTTTTTGACATTACGAGTGGATTGTAAGGAAGGGGTATCGAATCTTTGACTAAGGGTGTAAACAACTAATATATGCGACTAGACTACAAAGGTCTTGGCCTTTCTCTTGGTAATTTGTATAACTTTTAATAAAATCTCAATTAGGCTACTAATTTTAATTTTAATTTTAAATTTTACTAATATCTATATTTTGTTACTTAACATCTCCAAAGCTAACAAGAATGGCATAATTGACTCATTTTGTTCGAATGCCACATGACATCGGACGTATGGCATTTGAACGAGACTACATAATTGACATTTGACAGAAATTGATCTTCCACATGATCACTATGTGGAACCGTAGAAATGAAAAACTGGAAAAATATTCTATATCAACTTCTTTTACTAATTTAAAATAACTAACCTTCTTTTTTTAATAACTTTCAACAATTTTAATTAGGTTGCGGAATACGGCATGCCATACACAGTCATTAATTACTTGGAAGATCCGTTCAACTATAAAATACCGATTAAGACATCTTCATTAATGGCATTAATTGATATGTAACAGTAATACTACTAGTACTTGTATAGTGATTGAGCGACTAAATTAAATTAAATTTAAATATATACTAGTAACACAAGAAATAAATGATATAATAATAGAATTTAAAATAACCCAATCTAAGTTTTGGTGTTGGTTTATTAACTCGCCTACTTTCCTTGAATGAATACTAGTTTGTGATGATATGATGCATTTGGAGTACCTAACTAGTACAACATTTAGAGAATACAAAATACGAGAGAAAGCGCACAGAAAAATTCTAGTGTACTAGCTAATCTCATTTCTGTGTTGTACTTGTTGTATAATTCACACGTAGAGTCGAAGTGCATTTTTGAAATGAACACGATGAAATTTTTCCTTGTTTACATACCAAGCATCAACATATGTATTCTGTTTATCATTTCACATAATTAACGTTAGGGAGTCATTTTTCCTCCTCCGTGAATCTCCTTCGTTTTTTTTCACAAGAGGCTTCCCGTAAAAGATAATAGATAGAAACAGTAGTAATTACTATCTCCCATAAAATAAGACACAAAATTCTTAATTAACACAAGAGGCCTAACTTCTGACTAAACAAATTATTAGGACCAACTGCGTCAGGTGGGTGCACGAATTTGCAGTTGGGACATGCAGGAGAAGACTTGGACATCATCACCAACATGTAACATTTCTTGCATACTGCAGTTACCATTTCTTGCTGCTCCCCTTCAAATGTTAACCAAGACGGTGATCGGGGAAGACCATGGCCACCCGCCGAACTTGGCTTCTTGATAAGGTTATAATTCTCTTCTTCTTGTCTATTGTTCTTCTTTTCCAGTGATCCACATGGCAAATTGAGTTCAAGATCTAAGCTCATAGGAGAAGGATTTGATGGCTCTGTATTTAGTCCTGTTCTTGGATCCTTTAGATCCTCTCATGAGTCCTTGTGTTGTAGAAGTATGTTAGTCCTGACTGCACTCAAAAATTAAGACCCTGTATTTAGTTTTTCCTATTTCTATTTTTTTTAAAAAAGAAATGAAACAACATAAGTCGTAGACAAGTAGAGTTTATTCTGAATCAATTTCTTAGAGGTAAGACTCATCGATCACGCCCCCGTCCTTTGTGAGTAAAGTTTGTTTTGAATCAATAAAACCATATATCAATCTTGGATTTTCGAATTGAGATAGTTCTCTGAAAAAATAAAAGTGGTTAAAGGAGATGAAGAAAGGAGTTCTGGTGTTCGAATTTCAAAAATTAACACAGGAACGGAGTTCTAGTGTTCGAATTTCAAAAATTAACACCGTTATAGAAAAAAGATATTCTTCTAGACTTCTAGTTATTCCATGATTGTGAAGCTTAGTTAAAATATCCGACTTGAATATATACTAGAGAAGTTGAATATAGTGTGTGTGTGATGTGATATACCTTTATATCGAGACATCGTTGCCACTCCAAAGGTAAGGGAGTCTCGCGTTGTTGAAAAGCATCAAATCCCAGTTTCAAGGTCTTGGCTTTCTCCGGCTTCTCAGAGATTTTATGATCTTCAGGATCATCCCACTTCCTCTTCTTTGATAAGCTTTCCGACTGATCTTGAATCATTTTTTCTAGCACTGGGGAGAGAGGTGTGAAAAAAGACACCATAATGGTACTGACATGATCAATTAATTAAAGTCTCTAGCTAGACTGAGAGAGTGAATTACTAGAATGGTGAAAATGTTTGGGGGTGGATATATATAGGAAAGTTTGTAACATGCACAGTTTTATAATTAATAATAATGAAACTGATGAATAACGGGCCATCCATGTATACGTGATGAAGTTGGGTGTGCAATTAATTACTATAAAACTCCAAGCTGCTTAAATTCTAGTAAGATAAACCAACTTTCTTTGGTCAAATGTCCTCACAGGTCGGTCAGATATATTCACTGAACTCATCAAAGCCGAACTGAGCCAGTTAGTGAAAACGAGCGATTTTAACCATACACGTAGGTGGTGACCAGATACACGTACATGCCACCTATCATTCGGACTAGACACGTGAAAGGCATGCCCCGAAGTGCTCCATTTTGCCATTTCTCCCCATAAATACCCTCCACCATGTTAGTAAAGGGGAGATTTTCCTTTCAGTCATTTTGTTAACATTAGAGTACCGAGCTACTTACCTTATAAAGAGAGAAGAAGGTAACCAAAGAATAATCAAGGATCATTCAATTGTAGGGAACGGTTTAGTTTCAGCCTAAATCGTTGTCAACAATTTGGCGCTAGGGGAAGGGCCGGTTAACAGACATGCCACCATGAGCAACAATCATTTAAATGCAGCCAGGTCCCTCTCCCAAACTGTGAGAGATGAAGATCCTCTCCCCGCCGATGAACCGGCCCCCATTCCCAGTTCAACTCCAGCCCCACCAATATCTCAACTTGTAATTGATGAGATCCTTCAAACCATGCAACGCATGCAATAACAGCTAGACCAAATCCAACGGTACTAAACTCAGAAGCCCAGAACAGCAGACCCAGGGGAGGTACAATTTGAACAACGGGGGCATATAGAAGATGCTGGAAAAGGCGCGAAGGCGGGCACCCCGAAACCTAACCAGAGCCATGTCAACGAAAGCCCACACCCTTCCAAGGCAGGCCGAACTATACTCCGTGGTAAAAACGCAGGTGGACACTTAAAGCCCCAAAGGACCGAAGCCTCGAGGTCGGCCACAAAGCCTCCTCCTTTCGACCTACCTGGAAGAGAAGACAAACGGCTTGGTGAATGAGAGGTTCCAAACTTCCCAATGCCAAGATTTTGGTTTAATGCCCCTGCCTAAGTGTGCAAAAACCGAGCTCTTGGAGATGAGGTGCCGACTCGCCGAGCTGGAGAGGAAATACACTGAGTCTCCCTAAGGCAGATGCTCTGAGCGCAGAACTTCCCCCTTTAGTGTGGACATTCTGCAAACTCCACTGTCAAAGTTGAAGTTGCCCCATATGCCACCATACACCGGAGAGGCAGCCCAAATCCCACCTAGACAAGTTTATGTCTTGGATGGAACTACAGGGAGCTGGAGAAGCAGCGATGTGCAGGGCCTTCCCTACCACCTTGGGGGATATCCCCGCTAAGTGGTTGAGGGAACTCCCCCAAAACTCGATCCGGAATTGAGAAGAGTTGTCGTCACAATTCTTGTCACAGTTTACGGGAGCAAAAATTCGAACGGCACCAAAGGAAAAGCTAGTGATAGTGAAGCAAGGGGCCACCGAGACTCTGAAGTCCTACCTGGACCACTTTAACAAACAGGTGTTAGAAACTGAGAAAGTAACGGATGATACTTTGTTGATGGCTGTCCTATCAAGACTGCAACATGAGAGCCGGTTCCAGTGGTCAGTCCACGAGGTCGGCCCCAAGAGCTACCACGAGTTCTTAAAAAGGGCAGAGATATATTAACGCTGAAGACGCCACATGCCGACCTGCTTATACGAAAGTGGTCCTCGATACAAGTGCAGAAAAGGGAGGAAAAATTGTACGAGGAACTTTCAAAACCTTCGATGACTCCGAAGAGAAGAAGGAGCCCAGGTACCTAGAACAGGGAAAGAAGATGACTCAAAGACGGCAAACTTTTACTACCTTGACCGCCTCTCCAGAAGAGATTTTCACACAAATATCTCGGGAAAACATCTTACCCGAACCAAGACCCATGTGGACTAAACTATCTCAGTTAGACCAGGGTAAATATTACCGATACCATCGATATATCGGCCATAAGACTAATGACTATTGCGATCTCAAACGAGAGTTGGAGTGCCTCATCGAGAAAGGCTATTTGAAAAAATTTGTGGCACTTTCTAACCGCAGTACCGAAGAAACACCACATGTAATCCCAAAATCGGCCCCGATGCCGAATCAAAGTCGAGGAGGAGCAGAGATTCACACCCTGATTAATACCAACTCAAACGCCTTGCAATCACTTAGACGACGGCGCCAGCTCGTGAGGCAGGCGAGGAATAGTTGTCAGGCCTGTGATGTTCCTGAAATGGCCGATCTACCGGAGATATCCGTTCCATTTTCAGAAGAAGACGCGAGGGGCGTACTGCAACCCCACGACAATGCCCTGGTCATATCGTTGAATGTAGAAGGACTTGAAGTCCATCGAGTATTGGTCGATACTGGGAGTTTTGCCAATGTACTATACCTCGATGCATTTACGCTGATGGGAGGTCGGTTAAGCCAGCTGTCCCTGACAACCAACAACATTCAGGGCTTCACGGGAAATTCAATCCATCCCCTGGGACAGATTCCACTAATTGTGGAGATGGGAGACTTCCCCAGAATAAGGCGCTTTCAAACTGATTTTATGGTAATGAACATCCCCTCAAATTACAACACAATATTGGGGAGATCTATCCTCCAAGAAACCAAAGCCGCCGTCTCGATCTACCACTCATGCCTTAAATTCCCGACTCCATTTGGATCTGCAACCATTAACGGAGATCTGCGAATCGCTAGAAAGTGTGATCACGGGATCCGACCTGCACAAGTCAACACATTAACCCCGAGTCAGTTTAACTGTCAACAGCCACTGGACGAGGACTCTCGCGTCGGCAGTAAGAGGAAAACCTAATAGAGAATCGACATGAGATGGAGATCTGGATTGGTCGCGACCTTAGAGAACCAATGAT
>CAVNYN010281434.1:0-58492 GCA_963692815.1 Nyctanthes arbor-tristis
AGAAGTTCAAGTATTTTGCTGGCTTACAGAATAAAACAAAACTAAATTAGTATATCAAAATATGGTTTGTTGACATTGACCAAGTTCTGCCTTTTATATTATCTGTTGAGCTTTTTTTTTTTTTTTTGTGGGCCGGGGGGGGCAGAAAAGTGGGTGGGGGTGCAAAAACACTGTATAGGGGCCGGTGCAGTTTTTAGGCTGGGGGGGGGGTTGGATGCCCCTACATTTTTATTAAAAACACAAGGAAATTACATGAGAGGGAGACCAAACCAAAGCCTCTTAAGGAACTTACAAAACCACCTCCTATCTTATAAGAGCAAAGTTCTGCCTATCTTAATTCTGAAAGAGCAACAAACAAATAAAAAGCAAAGAACTCAGAATAACAATCAAACTAGCAACTATAAAATTGAAATTAAATCAAGGAATCCTCAAGTATGGAGTTTGTAATCTATCTAATTTTAAAAGTCCTCTTTAACTCTCTGTGCTGTCCACTGTCCAGAATATAGCCATCAGCCCTCTGCTTGTGTCCCCTGGAAGCCAAGTAATCAGCAGTTTGTTTTCCTTCCTGTATATATGTTGGAACTTGATCTGCATCAGGCTTGTATATGTCCTTATATGGGTGACAATGTTAGCAATTTCCTAAGACAGCTGTTCTTCTTCATTCTGACAGAAACTCAGAGCACTTAAAGAATCCATCTCTGCAATCAGATTATTCCAACCTTTCTGTCATCGCGCGAGGGACTATCCTTTCTATTGCTTGCCCTTGCTTTTCACTCTCAAAGGGTCTCTCTCTTTTATAAATCGAAGCAAAGCGCCAAGTATAGAAATCTGCCCAAAAAATCTGTGATAATCCAGCAACATCACCCCATTACTCTCTCCAATAATACCTCCCCCCAGAAGCAAGTTCATCACCCTTCAGTGCTTCATCAGTATTAAGTTTGTTACACTCCTCTGGAGGTCTAATCCATCTGACAAGCTGAAGTTTCTTATTGCTGTTATTGTCACTGGATTCTTCTAACCAATTCATCTTCCCATTAAGAAAATTGACTTGAGAGATAACGGTTTTTGCTGATATAGTTTATCTTGTTGTGTTTGGCATTGATTCTAGCCTTCCATATAAACCATAAAATCAGCATAGGAATCAATATTTTCTTCTTATCAGCCCCAGCCCTCAACAGCCAAAACACAAGCATTTGAGAAGGTAAATTACAATGGCCCATAAGCACATCATTATCAGATGAAAAAGCCTGCCATACTTTCATAGCTAACTGACAATGGATGAAAGTATGCTGAACAGACTCAGTTAAGGCAAAAACAAAATTTTGAAGCCATACTAATCTGAAAATGATCTCATCAATGGACAAACAATTATGCAGTAACTGACAATGGATGAAAGTATGCTGAGCAGACTCAGTTAGGGCAAAAACAAAATTTTGAAGCCATACTAATCTGAAAATGATCTCATCAATGGACAAGATACCTGGCAGATAACTGTCTGGTTTCCTTTTCCCTGATAGCCTCCCAACAGCTTCTAGTAGAGAGATCCCCTGAGCTACTCTTGCTCCAAACCAATCTGTCTATATCATCCCTCACTGTTATTTGCATAATGCTGGAAGCTAGTTTATCATCTAGACAGTTTTGATTTTATTCAAGTCACAGTGTTGATCAACTAGCAAACAGCTACCCATTTCACCTGTTGGTTAGGGCTTCTTATTTGACAAAGAGGGCCCTCAGTGCACTAATAATCCCTCCAAAAATCTACTTGCCCTTTACCCAACCTCTATCTGAGATAAGGTTCCACTTGAGCTCTGATAGAGACAAGTCTTTTCCATGCTATAGAATCCGTTTGCTTAATGCCTACTTCCATACAGTGAAACCCTCTGCAATACTTACTCTTCATTACCCATGACCATAAAGATGATTGGCTTCTCGACATCCACCATAATTTGCATTCAAAAGCATCACTCATATCTTTAATACCCTTCACACCATTCCCACCTTCTTTGACAAGGATATATTACCTGCTGAGTTGTATTACCCTTTTTTGGTGTCATATAGCGTAAATAATGTTAAGGTACATTATGAGGAGTACATATATTGCCACACTCCGTTTCCACCTAGGCCTGATGTTTGTTTTTGGCTTGTTTTTGTAGCGAACATTTGATACTATTTTTTCACATTACTTTCGTGTAAGACAAGTAACTTTATTCTAGTTGTTCTTAGAATACCATATTTTTATGGTAATTAGACTGTTATTATGTATTTAGATGATAACTATCTTGCCGTATGTGTACAATTGACACTGATAATGTAAATGGCAGATCATATGAGGATTTCTGATTTTTCAACTTAAAACTTTGGAAGTTATGACAATGTCATGGGTTTTTACTGTCAGGTGTGACTTAATTATCATTGCAAACGAAAAGAAGGAGAAAATTGCTTCAGGATTGCTGAATCCTTTTGTTTCACACTTAAAGGTTGCTCAAGATCAGATCGCTAAGGGTGGTTATTCAATTCTACTTGAACCAGAACCTGATAGTGATAAAACATGGTTTACAAAGGCCACTGTGAAAAGGTTTGTCTGATGTCGTTCATGGACTTTTAATTGTAAATCTGTCTGATAGCATGTTTCTAGTTAGTGTAACTTCCTGTATCTTATTGACTTGGTGGAATGTACTTTTTTTTTCTTTTTAATTTTTTTCCTAAAATAATCTTGGTTCATTCTAAAAAGGCGAGGAAAAAATGTTAAATTATCTCCCCATTGGACTAATACCTTTCCATTGAACTAATACCACTAAGTAAAGATTTTGCGATGGTGCAATCAATTGGTTCTGGTTGATTTCTTCATGTTAATGTTGATTGATAGTTGATGAACGTGGAAGTATGAATTTCCATTTCTAGCAACCTGACAACTAATGCATGCCTTTGTATTTTTTTTGAGATAACTATTTCATGGAGTATATCTTTGGAAGCTTCAGGGGAAGGCTCCAAGTTTGAACATTTCTTTCAATATTATTTTGTCTCTGTGTCATAGAAAACTGAGCTATATTATAAGCTGGTACATCTTTTAACACACATGAAATACATGCTTCGATGTCTCCTGTAAGAACATTCTTTTTCAGGACAACAATTGTTTCTGACATTTTTCTTTGAAAGAGAACTTCTCTGGGAATACATTATTATGTGGGAAAATCAAGCCATTTAATTAACTGCCTGCTAATGAATTTGCGATTAAACTGTGTTAGATTATTACTATAACACAAAACAGAATATACAGCGCTAACCCCTAAGTTAAACTCCCATCTTTTGATAATCTAATTTCCTCTGAAGTTACGCTCTTCCGATCTCGGGGTGCCTCTTAAATAGGAAGATTTTTAACTTATAAGCTATTAAAGATGAGACTTTTCCATTATCGACGTTCTTTCTGCGAAAAATGGTTTATGCTATTTTCTTTTCTCGTTGTTGTTTAGAAAATGAGAGGGTCTAATTTTTACTGCATAATAGGTTTGTTCGTTTTGTGAGCACCCCAGAGATCTTGGAGCGTGTTTACACCATAGAATCAGAGATTTTGCAGATTGAGGAGGCAATTTCTATTCAAAGCAGCAGCAATTTAGGGCTCAGCTCTGTGAGCACTTTACACTGCAGTAGTTTCTTTTATTCATTAGTACAAATTCAGTTTATTAGTTCTCTTCTAATATTTTGTGTGTTTGACAGGCTGAAGAACACCAAGGAAAATCTTTGGGCAGCTGTGAAGGTATTGCTGAAAGAGAATTTGTATATTGACCTAATATGTACAAAAGTCTTTTCATATTTGTATACAATCTTGAGGGATGTACAATATTTAGAGGTTGATAATATTACCCATCACTAGCTTCACCCTTATTTTCCGCCCATCACAGCTCCCTATTCGTTAATTTCTTCTTTTGAGTAATGAGTATTTTTAGTTTTAAACAAAAGTTTCTGGCAGGTAAAAAATCTTTGCCTGATAGTGTTGACGAGAAAGCAATTGTCCTTTACAAGGTGACCAAGCATTAAGCATCGCTTTAATTTGCTGCACTGGATGTATATGATTTCATGCTGTACATGTTTCATGAAGCTATTTGAGAATTGATTTTTGTTGAGGTGGTTCTTTGGGAGAGTGTGATTGCAAATGAACTTTGACTAGTTGAATAGCTCTCTAGCACAATTAAGCTCTACTGAACCAGCTGTGTGTCTCATCTTAATGACAGCCTGGGCCACAATCACCTGATGCAAATGGGTCGTGCTTGGAGGGAAACTCAAAGTATGCATTTTGGATCCATTACGATTTTCTTTGCTTGTTTCCTTGCTCCTTGAGGTTTTATTTCATGTTTGTGCTGGCACACCTTCTAAGTTTGCAAAATAGCTTTTAGATGGCTTGCATGATTACCAGAAGTGACATTGCTCAATCGGGAAATGCTAATTTGTTTTATCTGGTTCATTTAATATTGTTGCAATTATGCTCCTTTTTGCACGAATGGAGAGATAAAGCAGGGGTTTCCGTGAGGAGTCATGTACCTAATGGCAGTTCAAACCTTTGTTGTGATCTAATGTCTTTATCGTTCTTTTGATTTCTTAAAATCATTATAATTGTTGGTGGGAATAGTGCATGGTTGTTAAAATGAATTTATAATTTTATAGAATGAGTGATGAACTTTTGTGGGTTCCACGGAATGTTGGATAAATTTGAGTAGTTATTGAAGGTAGTGATGGGGCCCACAAAATATGTGGTTAAACTTTATTCAGTTAAGAATTCACAAACTTATAACAGGAAACAAAAGCCTGGTAGATTAATTTCCTACATTAACATCAGCCTAATTTCAGGAAGAGAAAAAAAGAAACACTTGGAATATCTTACACTTAACGGTGAACTTTAGATTCCTGGAATTGCTTTCATCTGCATGTATTATAAACATTGGCCAGCAAGTTGTCACTAGTAGCTTAACATTCTGTTTTTCTGTTGGAACAGAATTCAGCTTTTGACAGTCATGGAGACTCGTAAAACAGTGTTATGTAAAGAGCAAGGCATGGCGTTTGCGCGCGCTCGGGCGGCCGGTTTTGATATTGATAAAATGGCACCACTTATATCATTTGCTGAATGCTTTGGTGCCTCACGTTTGTTGTAAGCGCCATCTTCTAGTTATGTCCCTATTCCTACTTCCTAAATATTATGCTGAGAATGATCTTCAGAACTGAATATATCCTTTGAGAAAATTTCAGTTTATAAAGTTGATAGACCAAACAATATCCATATGATAGGGAAGCTTGCTCGAGGTTCATGATTCTTTGGAAGAAAAAACATGAAACTGGGCAATGGCTTGAAGTCGAAGCAGTAGAAGGGAGATCTACTCATTCAGAATTTTCTGGAATGGATGCATCTGGTGTTGTCCTTTGTGATATAGCGAACAAAAATGACTCCAATTCTGAATTGGCTTCAGATAATCATGGTAAATCTGGATCAGAGAGCAATGCAGGTAAGAAGTCATTCTTTTCCCATTTATTTCCATTCAGAAGAAACCATTTCTGTTGAAAAATTAGAATTTTTTTTTTTTGGGTGGAAATAAATGGTAGAGATTTGTGTAGTACAGGTGGTCCTATAAAATATGTGTATGTGGTTGGTTTGACTAGATTCTATTTTTAAGTAGACTTGGTTTGTGAATGGGAGCAACTAAAAATATTTTCCTATTCATCGTGTTCGGCATTGCCAACATTCAACAATCATATAACATCTTTGCACATTATGATTTATATCTTATTGACCATCCATTAATTGAGGCGTGTACTGGATGGTAAACAGAGTACATTCAATTTTGGTCGGTAGCAAGTATTCGCAGAGTTTTACATTATAACTTTCTTACTAAATGGGCTTTGGTAAACTGCAATGAGAAACAAAAATGTAGTGCCTCACTAGTGTCTTGAAATGCATACATCTTTTGAAAAGTTTTATTTTATTTTTTGCAGCGCTTCACTCCGTCCCAACTGGTCAACCAGAATATATGCAAGGACAGTTTCCTCATATGATGTTTACCCCATGGCCTGTGCATTCTTCACCTGGCTGCCCAATGGTTTTCCAGGCATACCCAGTCCAAGGAATGCCCTACTATCAAACTTACACTGGGAATAGCGCCTTTTATGAGCTACCTCACCCATTCATGGAGCATTATCATCATCAAGGTGGACAGAAAGGACATCCACTTGATGATAGGGATGCCAAACCTCAGTCAGAAATATGGGAGATGGACAGAATAAAGTCAAAGGATGACATGGAGTTGAGTAAGGAAGTTTCACACAGTTCGGAACCACATAAAAGGGAAAGAAAACCTAGTTAAAAAAAAAATCAGGCGTGGTTGTTATCCGAAACATAAATTACATCACTTCTAAAGGGAAGAGATCTGATAGTGAATCAATGTCAGTTTATGATTCTGGAACTAATACAGACAATGAAGATTCTGAGGCTGATGATGACAATGTATCACGCAAAAATAGCTTGAGATCTTCTAGAAGAAAAGGGGGAAACCTGAAATCTGTAGACGATTCACTTGTAAATGATAGAGAAGTTTCTGAATCTGTCAGGGAAACAGCTGATGGAGACTGGCAAGCTTTTCAAAATTGTTTGCTCAGAGGAACTAATGAAGATACTCATTCTGCCTCTGAGAATCTTTTTGCTATGGAAAAAGCTAGTAAATTCAAAAGACAAGCAAATGTTGCAACCAATGATCTGTTGGCTCTTGGAGGACGCGATCAAGGTGAAATGCAAGGAACTAGAATGAGAGAAATAGACAGAATCAGTGGAAGTACGTCTCACCAGCCTAGAGGATCAGGTGACGAGGTTCTATTTTCAAGAAGGAATAATAATATCAGTGGATATGAAGATGTAATGAATATGCGGTATACAGGAACAAATGGGAGGAGGATTTTGCCTCGGGCAGCTAACGATGAGTATATAGTAGGAAGTGAAGGGAACCAATTACATTTTGGAAATTCATCAGATCCGCTAGCTACTGAAGGGATTGAGGGTTCCATCAATAAGATGGATAAAGACTTATCATGTGGTATGTCTGATGAAGCATTTATAGTACCATTTAGGTCAATCTCAATTGACCAAGTTGGACCAGGAGACAGGACTGCTATTAATATGGAGTCTGAGTTTCCATCAGTGAAGCAAAAGTTTGATAGCATTTCTGATGGAACTAGGAACCATGTCAATTATGAGCCTGTTGATTTGAGCATGAAGCCCGAACGTGGAACTGAGAAGAGGCCAATTGGATATGACACTGCTTTTGACTATGCGATGCAGGTTTTTGGTGGAACTGAGAATTCTGGTTCAAAGGAGAAAAGGGGAAAAGAAGTGACCAATATCAAGGGAAGTCTGAAGAAATCTGAGAAGGATAGGAGGTCGAAGGTTTCTTCAAATTCTTTGGATAAGCAGAGAACTGGAGGACCCATAAGGAAGGTAAAGCCAAAGAAGAAGAAATTAGAGGATGCACGCATACGAGCTGAGAGGTTAAGATCGTACAAAGCCGATCTCCAGAAAATTAAGAAAGAGAAGGTATATCTTGGCTCTTTGTTTGGTACTTCTAGGCACAAACGGATTGCTATATCAAATGAAGGTACATAAGCAAGTGACATGTGGATGTGTTAGATAGATGTTCTGTGACACGAAAATGACTTTAGCATAACCTTCAAAGATTTTGTTATTAGCACTGTCATGATGATCTGACATATCTTTTTGGGTTTTTTGTCTTGCAAATACACATTTGCCCCAATACCTCTATATTCTAAAGCTTGTTTCTTCACAGGAAGAGGCAGAACAGAAGCGCCTTGAAGCTCTAAAGCTGGAGAGGCATAAGCGAATAGCAGCAAGAGGCAGTTCTACCTCTGCAAAGGTATCTGCGATCTCACTGCAAACAAAGTCATTACCTACAAAGCTGTCTCTGGTTGCTAATGGAGGATCCAAGTTTAGTGATTCAGAACTTGGCTTATTATCACCGTTGCAGAGATCCAAAATCAGAACTTCACTTAGATCCAGTGAACCACGAAAGGAATCTAAAGTAAATAAGTTGAGTGAGAGTGGCCTCCTGGGGGGGAATAGGTTGAGTAGGTCAGCATCATCATTATCCGAGCCAAAAAGAGAAAAAAGCGGTGTCACACCTGATTCAAATGCTTCAATGGCACGAATCAGAAGACTATCAGAGCCTAAAAAAGTTGGCAACTATTCTCTTACTCCAACAAAAGTACGAAGTGCTGAAGCAGCATCAAAGCGAAGGTTCTCTGACGGGCCTGAGAGGAACAAAATCTCTGCTATCATAAACCTTGATAAATCTAAGGCTGCAACACTACCTCAACTGAAGATCAAAACACCAAAAGCGCCTCTAAACGATCTCCAAAACAAATCAGCAGTGAAGGTGACACAGAAGTTTAATGGAATGAAGCCTTCTGGATCTGAAGAAAATGCTGCAGTTCTGAATAATCTTGATACTACAAAGCAGAGTGATGTAGCAGACAATCCAATAGTTGAGAAAAATGTAGTGATGCTTGAGATCGTGAGAAGCCGGCTATTTCCATTTTACATACCCCAGTAGAGATGATGGGACAGCATCATCAACGGAAAGATAGTCATGACCCTGCAGAGAGAAGTGGCATGATATCTGAGTTTACTGCAATAAATGCACCACCTTTACCTATGGATGGAGTCGATAGATATCCCATACCTAGTGAATGCCAAAAGCAGTCACATTGTTACGGGGTAATCCTTTTAAAACTGTTTTTCTTATTTGCTGAAATAGGTTTGGTATGTCTGAATATATTAGTTATCTTTTAACATCTCTATATTTAGTTCCTTTTCTCTACTCTAATTTTGGGTCTGCAGTGTTTAAAATTCATGTTTATTGACACTTATTGAGCGTGGGACTGGTTAGTAAACCATAGGCAGTATTAAGAAAATGTGCTGACCTTATAGAGGCATATGAGAGAGATTACTATGAATAATGATGATATGACCCTTCATCTATGACTATATGCATACTCCATGCTTTTGATAATAAATATCTTAAAAGAACCAGTTAATTCTCTTCATAGTACCAAATGTATATGAAAATTAAACTTTGTAATGGTAGTCCTATGAGTTGAATTTTGAAGTACTACTATTTAGGCACTGTGCTGCCAGTTAAATAATTCTTATATTTGGTTTTTCAATATACGATGGTATGACAGAAAGTGAAGACAGATTATTCAGAAGACCATTCTGGTGCTTCAAACCCCACTGCTGAAAAACCTTATCAGGCTCATGCGCGTGTCTCCTCTTTAGAAGACCCTAGCATCAAAAGCTCAGAGTATGGTAAAGCACCCAAAGGAAGCTCAGAAATGGTGTCAAGAGTAGAGGACACTTGCAGAGCATGTATTCCTGATGTTAAAACCATCAGAATGGAAAATAATCATGAAACTAATGAAAAGACTCGAGTAAAGGAATCATCAAAAGGTATTCGGCGGCTTCTAAAGTTTGGGAAGAAGAATAATTCTTCAACAGCAGTAGATCAAAGTTTTGAATCGGATAGCGCAGCCTTTGAGCAGGACAATATGGCAAAGATTACTGCTGCATCAGGCGAAGGTGATGTGTGCACCCCCCCCTTTTTTTCTTTAGAATTCGTGCTAATATTTTGGAACCGACCCCATGACCTCTTCCAATAGAAAACCTACATCTGCCCTGCTACTGCCACATGTCTTCAGCCTGTTCTGCCACATCATGGGTTGGTTCTACAGCAGAACTCTTCCCCAGTTTCTGTTCCTTATTGAAATTAGCTCTGTTCCCAAATTCAGAGATTTTCTTGTATGCCATTGTATTTTCTTCAGTGCAGGATGCCAAATAAACTCTGCGTGTTGCTTCAATACAGATTAAGTCTGATAATTGACACATTCAATCGATGTTATTTACACTTTGGGCTATATAATTTAGTGGTCTAGCGCTGACCTTAAATATTTTTGTTCATTTCAGTTCATACATTGAAGAATCTAATCTCACAAGATGGAACTCCCAGTGGTGGCAATGTTTTGCAGAAGAGTAAGTGCATTAGTACACTTCGTAGCATATGCAAGTCATTTCTTTTCTTGAATGAAAATGAAGTCAAGTTCTGACATGGTATTTGTAATTTGCTACAGCATCTCGCCATTTCTCCTTCTTGTTGCCCTTCCATAGTAAGACCAGTGAAAGTCGAAAGAATGATGCCATTTGAGGGTGAAGTTTTGTTTTGTAGTGAACCATATTGATGACCTGATATTTCTGGTAATCTGTGAAATATCTTGTTAGCTTGTATTGGAAACTTTGGAGCATACTGGATCAGAAAGTGGAAATTGTTGTAGACCGATAAACCCGTCTTGTATTGTATAGTGTTTAATATGATGACGATGGAGATTGATTTGTACTTGGCACATGGTGAAACATCAAGTGGAAATGCGTTGAATAGCAAAGGCAACGGCCAGGCGGGTGTCAAGGCAGCCTTCCTTGTACTCTGCCCCGCTTGGGATCTTTTGCCCCATCCTTGCCCTGCGCCCCGCTTGAAATGGGGCAGGACGGGGCAAGTGGGGTGAAGGAAATTTCCCCAGAGACTACCCGGCTCAAGTTATTCTTAGTAATTTTTCCCGGAACGCACGAGAAGATGATACCAAATGATCACTATGTTTGGTAACCATTTAAAAATCACTTTTATTTATCAGCTAATTTAAATTTCAAATTTTAGCCACTTGACAACACTATATTTGATGTAATGTAAACTTTCACATTATTTTAATTATTACTTCCACATGACATAATTAGATCTCGATATTTATACAAAATTCAAATTTTAAATTCATTTATAAACTTATTTTTTTATAAATCCTTACAAAACAAAGTATATATATGGTTGAGTCACCAAAATTAATTTTAGTTCAAAAAAAAAATAATATTAATTTTTGTGAACTAGAATCAATTTTAGACCAAAAAAAAAGTATAGATGAGTAAAAAATATCTGTGTTTTGTGACATGTTAATATGTCAAAAAAAAAGTAATATTCTAAAAAAAATATCAGTTTGAGGAATGAACGACGAGTTTTAAATTGATTTTTACAAATCTAGTTATTACGTCAAAGTTCAATAATAGTTTAGTAACTTAAATGGTAAGTTTAAGTGACCAATTAATAACGCATTAAAGTTTAATGGTGAATTAATAACTTAAAGATAAATTTTGTGATCAATCAATAACAACTTAAATAATTCAATGGTTATATAAGCATTTCACTTATCACTTAGCGAAACTGTTAAGCCACCTCACTTTTTTTTTTTTGAACGGAAAGCGGTCATTTTCTTAATGAATCAAACAAATACAAGAGTCAAGCTTTCGGACAAGAAGCCGAAATAGACCGACAGGCCCAAAAGGCCGAACAGAAAATAAAAGAAGCCACAAAAAGTAAAAGTCCAAGAATCGTAAACCCAAAAACAGGCTACGGGGCTCAAGGGGCCTACACAAAGATAACCACAAGGCCAAGACGACACTGAAAATTGCAAAGCCCAACAAAGAACAGAAAACAGAAATTTGATCCAACACTGAAGGCTTCAAAACCCAGGAGGCGATCTTGGCATTCTGTTTTCTTCCTCTTCTAAATTAATCGTTGAATTCTTCACCATCACCATCACCATCACCATCACCATGTGCAGTTGCTGTACCTCTAACCAGATTTCATTCGTTTTTGCCGCAAGGTAATCTGTGAATTTCAAAATGTGTCTTTTTCAATTATGAACATTCACATCACTTTTTTTTTAAGCCATCTCACTTGTTAAGCCATATCATCTCATCCGCTAAATTTAACTAACAAATTCCGTCTTAGTGATAGATGAAAACACTTTTATAAGTTCAGTGATGAATGAGTAACACATTTATAAGTTCAATGAGTAATGGGTAGCAAGTTGAAGTTCAGTGAGTAATGGTTTAGAAACAAAAGCGTAAGTTGAGTGGCCAAAATGATATTTAATTCATTATTATTGAAAAAAATAAAAATTTGAGTGACCAAAATGGTATTTAATTCATTATTATTGAAAAAAATAAAAATAACTATACAAAAGGAAAACTACCGTGATTACATAACATTAAAAACAAAAAATAAAAAAATTTAAAGCATTAGAATCTTAGTTTCATACTTAAAAGAAGTTAAAAAGATTAACTTCTACGTTAGAATGGAAATCACATAAATAAAATACATACTTGATTTCATCTACCAAATTGAGTGATGAACGATGAAGAACATAATAGACAACAATTAATTGAAATTACCTTGTAAACTATCAAATTCTATTTCTCCCATTCATGTATCAACTCTAAAAATTAATGTGTCCTTTACTTAAGTATAGAACTGTACATTTAAATTCTTCAACCGTTTGACAAGAGCCATGCATAATAATAAAATAAATTTGCATGCTAATTAACTGGCTCAAGTTCAAAAGTCTTTCTTTCTTTCTTTCTTTTTTTTTTAAAAAAAAAAAATATATATAAAGGCATCAAGTGGAGGCTGAGGAAATTGGGTGGGTTGGGCCCCCTCCGTCCGTCCACGCGGCCATCCTAGGTGCAAAAGCAAAGATGGCAGTTGAGAAATGGCAGAGAAATGAAGGTCAATCTTAAGATTTAATGACCGTGTAGAGATCCTTCCTAATGTTGTTTCTTTACGTTAGTTTGCTTCTATCCTTCCTCTCTGGGAGGTCTTGGCTACACGTCCCCCTCCCTTGTACTTTGTTGTTGCTTTCAATAAATAAAGCTTATTGATTTAAAAAAAAAAAACCATTGCTTCAAACGTAATACAATGAACTTGTTGTCTAACTTGAGAAAGTACATAGTACATGTTACATCCGATAAATATAACTTGAATTAATCACAAATGATGCTACACGTACATTGTTCAAATCCATTAAATTAAGTGGGGATGTTCTTATACAAAACATTAACCTCAACAAAAAAAAAAAAATACAATCTGATTAATATTAGACTTTTATACTGTAATGCCCCAAATTCTACTATCTTAGAGCGCTATTAAAGTCTTGCTTTTGTTTGTGTGAATGTTTTCAAGTACGCCAAAGTGCATGAAATATTTTTCGAAACACGTGACTATAAATAAATGCGGAAGTTTTAGTAAGTAATCCTATACAAAAGCCAAACCGATCCATCAAAGTTCAATATAATCCAGAAAAAAATTTAACTGTCTAACAAATGTCTAAAAATAGAGGTAAATATAATTGTCCTTGAAAAAATAGATGGTCATAGAAATGAGAATAAGGAACCAATGCAATGGCCAGATGAGAATGAATATGTCTTTATCCAAATACTATATGATAAGGTAAAAGTTGAAAATTTTCAACGTTCCACTTTTGTTGATTATGGAATTAAGAGATCGAAGGGTAAGTGAAACCGTTTAAGAAAGGTTAAAGCGTAAGTAAAACCGTTTAAGAAAGGTGCATCACTTGCTTAGTTCGGCATACAAGTGTTACATACACCAAATACCAACAAAGTTAATGCTCCAGAACATTTTCTCAATGTATAATTTGTTTAACAGTATTTTCATCACTAAATTTGTTTTTTCCCCCATTTATTTTCCCCTCTATTCTTTTTTAGCTACAACATCTTACTATGGTTTATTTTCATTGTTATCAGATCAACAAGACTCAAAAACCATTCTTCATCACGATGATGGTACATCTATGGAAAGCCAACGTAAGGAAGCTAAGATAAGTAAAAGTGACAAACTTGAGGTTTGTATAGCGCAATGGTCTTCTTTAATGAGTAAGAGTAGTGATGAAAATGAACTTAGATCAATTTACTTGAAAGAAAGGATTGCACGCATACAAGCAAAGCTCTCATCTTCAATAGACAAAACTAAAGAATCTCATGCAGCTCCTTATTCAACTGTAGCTTGTCCAAACTTCTTAAACAACGTGGAAGGATTGTCTGATAAGGCTTACACAAAAGCAATAAAGGCCTTCAAGGATCTAGATTTAGGATGCCAGTTGTGATGATGATAGAAATTAGAAGAGGACCTATTCTAGAGCTTCTTTGATTTAATTGGTAGTTTTGTTGGTATACTTTTTATTGAAAGATTGTTATTTTATTACACTGGTGCTTTTCTAAAATTAAAAGACATTGTAATTTTACTATGGTGATGTACGTAGTTCTTCAACTTCTTTAATACTTTATGTTAAGTGTTATTTTCAAATGTCTTATCCAGTCTTGTTCGAATGTTAATTGACTAATGATTAACATGGACAATGATGATGATCGTACATATATATTTGCACGGGATGTCAATTGAATGAATTTGGGTTCGTAATTTGACTGATAGAGGTTAGACTGATGATGTTTTGTTGGATAATGACTTAGATGTGTCTATGGGTGATATGCTAATCATTAACAATATTGTAGCTAACGGGAATATTGATACGGCACCATTTAAAACATCGTTACTCACTGAAGAGATGTACATCTATGAAACTTTAAATGTGTATCTAGACATATGTCATCGTAATTTTTGTATGTAGAAATATGTCTTCATGAACTTTTGTGGTGCTCTGAAGCAAAAGCAGCTCCTAAGATATGGCGAAAAAGTGAGTGTAGAGGAAGGAGTTGTAATGTTTTTAATGATTATTGGCACATTATGCGGTATTATATTATTAGAGATAGGTTTCAGCATTTCAACAATACAATACACAAATGGTTTAAGCGAGTTTTAAGGCACTTGGCACATAGATAATTCACCCTATGAATCAAAATGTCATACATGAGTATCTTGCGCAAGTATCCTTATTTTAAGAATTGTATAGGTGCAATAGATGGAAAACAAAATGCAACTTCGGCAATAGCATCGAGACAGACATCTTTTCGTAGAAGGAAAACAAGTGTAACATAAAATGTAATGTTGTTGGGTTTGTTGCCAAAAATAATCCAAAGTTGAAAAGGAAAAGGAAAGGGAAAGAAGAAGAATCATAGGAGGAAAAGGAATCCAAATTATAGAAGGATTGTCTTGTCTTCCAAGGAAACGAAGCCTATAAATAGAGACATTTTCTTCTTCTTTTATACACAAGTGGTACAAGTGAGTTGAGAGAAAAATTAGTGAGTCTAGCACCTTGAAGAGTTTTCTTATAACTCTTCGTGGTTTGTTCGAAGGGTAGAAAATTAGGTGTGGTAAAACTCGGGATGATTTTCTAGGTGTCATTTGGGTCGGGTTAGAGAGTCTTGTGAAGAAAATAGTAGCCTAGCGTCTTGAGATTTCTTGTGTTGTTTGCTGGTTGAGCAAATGGTAGAAATTGGTAGATGCGATAAAGCTTGTTATATTTTTCTTGTAATACTTGGAGGATGAGTTTTGGCGAGTGAAAATTCTGTATAGCTGTAACGACTTTAATCATATAGTGGAAAGCTTTGACAGTCCGTTAAATTCATCTTCGTCTTTTATTTTTCCTTGTCTCAATTAAATTCCTTCAATAACGGTCCTGCGGGCGTAATCGGGGAATTTACATTAATTCCCAACAATGTTGGCATGTGATTCTGATATGAAATTCACATTCATGTATACTAGTTGGGAAGATATTGCAAATGATTCATGAGTATTCATCAATACAATTACAAGAGATAGAGATACTATTAGGAATTGAATAATACATTCAAAGTGGAAAAATAAATAAATTTTCAATTCCTATGCCTAAGACCGACCTTGTACTTTAAAAGAATTTATAATAGAAAAATACCTCTTTGATAAATGTTGTGAATTGCAAATTATGGATGACCATTGGAGTTATACTTGTCACCGAAACTGTCTAATTGTCCAGCCTCCAATAGTAATCCACATGGTAAGAATGGATTTGAAACTCTACAACAATGAACAATTCGACGCGGATTTGTGGAAGTACATTTGGGGTTCTATCAATCTAATATGTTAGTAAGAAATTGATAGAATATCCACGATCTTATCATATAAAATTCATCATACAAATTTTCCCATTATATTCATTAAACCCTAAACACAAGACATCCGTTTATAGTTGTAAGAAGCAAAACCCTAATCATATTGGGCTTCTATGAGCCTACAACTGAACGGTTCAATTAATTAATCTAATTACTTAACTCGGTCCGATCAAACCAGGTCCAACTAATTGGACATTGGACACTAACTCAAACAATCTCTTACTTGGACAAGGTCTAGTCCAAATCACCAACTCTCACCTTCGTTTGTGACCGATTAAGCTTTCACTCACAATAACAAAAGTCTTGATACTATTATTCTAATACAATTAAGATAAGATAAATCAAAATTCCTATTTTAATTTACCATCGAGTCACCCTCATCGAGCAATTCACATCGCCGTCTAAAATTGATATATACCAATGTGTCAGGGCAACCCATGTGACGAGAAAGTCATGTGGCGTGACAGCCTTTATATGTACGGTTACCATGGAAATGTAATCTCTTCATCAATGCAACCTAATTGGTTAAGAGATATAGATGCACATCAACCTCATAGCAACCAATTATGTTATTCACCTTAACTCTTTGTTGATCAAACCAAGTTATAGTAAACGTTTTCAACTCATAAATCCACCCCGACTGAGGAATTTATATCAACCAAAGTACGTGAAAAGTATATTATAATCTTCTATTATCCAGGAGTGATGAATCTTCATCTTCAATAATCACAATATTCATGCAACTCTTATCATTCCTGAATCACATCTTCCTGATAACTCATGCATAGAGTCTCATCTAATGTTCAACTAAGTATAATAGTCGTTACATAAGATTCCATAGTACCCTCAAGTCAAAGAACCAAATTCACAACTGTCCATTAGAGATCAACTACTGACGCTTGGATAGTTCACCAGATGGTATCTGTAGGTGTCATCCAATGCACGTTCAATTAATAATGCACCCATGCGTCCATTCGGATGCCCCTGTATCCTAATTTGTGACATCAGTTGCTTTCTTTATAAGAAAAAAATGTGAGACATTCTAGTATATATGCAATAATGATGTCTGTATCTCATTACTACATTGACTAGGGATAATCTAAGAATAAATATATAATGTACTTTTCACAATCACAACCCCTGTGATTAATAAGTTACTATGATCTTATTTTATGGAATCTATTATTTTATCTAAGATAATATTTATCCCAATAATAGATCTCTACATACATATTTAGATAGCTAATGAGACCCAAATTTCCTTTGCTTATGCGATGGTTCTATTGTTATCACAATCTCTATTGGATCAATAATGATAGGAACAATTTCAAGTTCATTTACAAACTTTACAATCTAAATAGCTTTTTTTGCTACTTCCAAAGTAGCTATGTATTTGGCTTAATATTTGACTCAATAGTTCTATCTATCTAGAACTCTTTCTAGTTGATCAAACTATTATTATGAGTGATAACTTATCCAGAATCGGGGTATTTCTTTAGTCTTTTAAAACAGAAAACTGATATCAATAAATTGTTGCACTCTTTCATTTTTCTCCATAATTTAATAAAATATTTTCAAGTGCCTCTCAAGCATTTAAGAATATTCATGACTGTTATAAAATATTTCTGGCCATAGTTCAATTGGAATTTGTTTTGACCTTCAAAACATATGAAACATCCAATGTAGTACATAGAATTGCCTACAAGATAAATCTTATTGCAATAGCATAAAGAATACTATCCATGCATTCCCCAATCCATGTTCGAGAAAATGGTTTCATTTTTATGGGATAGAGTCCTCCCTTGAACTCTTCACATGAAATATTCTTAAGATTTTATCTATGTATGTCGATTTTGATAGGCCAAGCATACATCAAACTATCTTTATATATCTGTATTCCAACAATGTATGCTAGCTTTTCCCAAATCTTAAATGAAGAAAACTTTAGATTATCTGCTCACATATAAGTATATCGTGTTCTAATAATATGTATCCCTATACAATATTATTAACACAATTTGACTCCCACTAACTTCTTATACACACTATTCCTCTTCATGCTTGATAAAATCAAACACTTTGATTATCTCGGCAAAATGAAAGTTTCAGCTTATCTAAGATTTGATTAATACTCAATTTGACTTTATCGATTCAAAACTTTTAGATTATATCATATACATCCTTACGAATATTCCTCTAAAGGAATACACTTTTGACATCCATTTGTCAAAACTCAAAATGTGTTACTCTAGCGTCAGGAATTTAAATTTAATAAAGACATGATTATAGATAAGAATGTTGTGTCAAAGTCAACTTTTGTCTTTGATTATAACCTTCACTACCTATCTTGTCTTTTTGACAACAACATTACTATCCATGTTACCTTCTTAATTGTAAACCAATTTACAATATATGGGTCTTATCTATTCTAGCAAGTCAACCATAGTCCACACTTTGATTATAGTACATGGAGTTCACTTTGAATTCTATAGTATTAAACCTTACCTTCTAAGTCAATACTTTGACTTTTATTTTAAATAAATCGTAGGTTCATCATCTTTAATTATCAATCCAATATTGTAATCATAAGGTCATATTTTTAAGTGGATGAATTGTCCTACATAATTTAGACAGAGCTGATGTTTTCTTGGGAACTACTTTCCTATTACTAGTTTACACCTTGTCAAATGAAGTATATCCACTAAATCATCTAGTCGATCAATTTCTTTTGTTGTTTCTTGAACTCCTTCAAGAAAAGCTATATTGCCCCCACAATTTTCTTAGAATTAACAATTTCTCTAAGAATACATCATTTGATGACATTATCCAAAATTAACACTAGGAATCCAACAATTCTTGTTGGATCATGTTTTAGTGTGTAACATTCAATCTCTATTGCATATCTCAAAATAATTTTTGAAGAACTTTTTGGCATATTAAATTGTAACATATACAATACGTACAATTTTTCCTTCAAATACACTATTATAGAATGATGTATTTATAGGAATTTACTACAAGATAATCTTATTCTCTTTAGATAATCAATTGTATCCTTAAATATTCCTTACTTTGATCATATCTAAGTGTTAGAATATCTTTCTATACCAGCTTTTCCATTTCTGGCTTGAACCTTTTGAACATTTCAAACCTCTTATGCATAAACTTCATGAAACCATATCTAACATTTGTAGACTTTTGTCCAAATTCATCAATATGAAATATGAATAATATGTCTTCAATATCTAGACTGGATATAATCAAGACTATCATTTATACATCTTTTGTCTTCTATTCTGATAATAGACACTTTAGGATTTAGAATCCAAATATTATCAATCTTATTTTTGTAGTAGATTTTCATTACATGATTAAGAATAAGAATTATTCTTAATCTCAATGGAACAATTATTTATGTCCAAACATAAATTAGAAATAATGTTCTTCACAAGAATTAGATCATAATATCAATATTCTTCCCCCAAAAAAAACAAAAAGGTGAAGGCAAACTATAGGTTTTAAATGGAGCAACTTTTATTTTATTTCCTACTATATGTCCTATTTTTCCCTTCTACAGAGATCTACTCTATTTCAGCTTCAGTCATATTCCGAAAATATATGGCATTCATATCCGATATGTAATATCTAAGAGGCTAAAGAACAGTCTTATTACTCTTATCTTATAGTAGAATTTTATCCAAGACTTGTTTCTCTTCAAGATGATGATTATGTATGCCTAACAATTCTTATTCCGATATTCTTTGTCTCTTCAAATGTCTTTGACTTTGGATGTGTCTTTATACGCTTAAACTAAATTATTGACCATTTGGAATCTTTCTCAAAGTTCTATCAAGACTACTTTTAAGTACCGTTAAAGGCTTCAATGGTCAAAATTTGCCCTTATGTCACATTGATAATAAGTTCAACAATTTTAACACATCAAACAGACTAGTGGGTAATATAAATTTAATTCATACATCTCAATTTACAATAAACTGTGATAAGTTATCATACAGTAGCTAATCCCATGATACCTCTAAATGGCATTTAGAGTTTATACTGCTTAGTACAATATTCTTCATCATTCAACTCTTTGAAATGAACAGTAACAATATAAAACCTCTGTACTCACATGTAACATTTAAAACTCATAATAGCAAGTATCATACATAACCCATTATATTCATAATCACATGATGTTTGTAAATTTGCAGCATCTTTGCAAACTGCTTATACGAACACCACATAATCTATTTTTAAGGCATATCTATTCTTTTTCGTATTTGAGAACAATTCTCATTATGATGCCAGTCTTATAAATTTGGTCTCGAAAATTCTGTTGGCATCTATCATGCTAACAAAATTTACAAATTTATCTGTAATTCAAATATGCAATGATAAGATAGAACAAAATTAATTGATGCAAGAAATTAATTTGACATGAACTTTTATCAAATAATTATGTTCATACTAAATTAATGATCTCTCGGCGTTACATGTTAAAATTCATTTGAATTTCTAGTAGGCTACGATCACGTTTGCTTTATTAGAACCTTAAGTGACTCCACAATTTCTAATAAAAAATTAAGGTAGGTACACTATCAATTACATCTCTATGTGACTCCTAAATTTTCATCAACTGATTGCCATGTACATTGTATATACTTACTTGGCACCCCTCTAAATTTTATTTCCTTGAGTGACTCAACAAGAAATAAACTCTATTGTTAAATTTAACCCTACTATTTAGAAACATTGGATGTTTCACAGTGAAAAGCATGTCTACAAGCGAGCAGCTTTGACTAACTCAACAAGTTGAAATCGGTAATGTATTCTCAGTCTTCACTATAACAATGGAAGACATGTATTCATATTTAATACGAATTTAACATTTTAATTAAGAGACTAGTCTCATCGCAATCATGTGTAATATTATCTAAGATGTAATTAACTATACATAATTAATAATCATGGATCATTATTTATAGACTACATCTACCCAATCTTCTTGAGTCATGAAGAAGACAAGATGGTTAATTCTTAATAAACATTGCGTTCTTATTTATAGGCTGTGTTCTTTTTGTGATTCAACTTTCTACTTTTTAGTTTTCAATTCATTTTCAATTTTCTATTTTGAGTGTTTGGTTTTAGATTTCTGAAAATGCGTTTACTTTGTCATTTTGGAAAACTATTTCAAGAAACACAAAACCGGAAAACACGTTTTGTTTAACATTTTGAGAATTTATCTGCTTGTTAAGTAAATTAAATAATTTTGTTCTTTCCCCAAAAAAGATTATTTTGTTGTAATGTATCATTACTAAGATTAAAATATGAAATTTTGCTATAGTTTGTTCTAAGGAAAAAAAATAAATAAACTAACTTCAAAAGCATAGGACACATGAATAAAATTTCAAATACATGATTGAAAACTTATGATATATTGTGATTGTAAACGATAAAATTATACCAAATAATTTAATAGAGAATTATTCCATGATATTCATGATTAAATGCCAATGGACTAAATGAAAAAAAGAAGTTGAAAATCATTTTAATAAAATAAATGTAGTGAGCTATCATTGCCTTCTTGAGTAGTCATTCCACATCTCGGTAGCAATTTGATCTCTAAGTTGTCCAATGTGAGTTGTTTGACTTGCATCAAAATGTATGGGTTCTTGACTTGGAATAGACTCTGCCACATCATTAAATATTATGTTGTCCAATGAATACTCTCTAAACCATCTATCTGAAGCATGCTCTTGGCGAAATAAAATTGTGCACTGTGCAGTAAGCCGTTGGGATTTGTATTTGCCTGCTAAGTAGATAGTTGGTAATTAATTTCAAAATTGGAAATCTTGCCTTATAAACTCCGATGCATCGTTCAATAATATTACGACATGAGGAGTGTCTATAATTAAATAGCTATTCCTTTCCATGCAATCTTCCTCTTCTAGCATAATTGCATAGATGATATCTTCGACCTCGATAGGGGGCAAGAAATCCAGGCATACTTGGATGGCCAGCATCAACAAGGTAAAATTCATCAAAAATTGGACTATGATTTAGAATTATAAGACTATAAAATTAATTTCTAGAGCTCTCAAAGTATGAGGGTATGCCTCCAAGTGGCATTGGAAATTTATCTCTATGCTTCGTAACTACGTCAATGAATACACGTGAATCAGTAGCAGTATCTTTCCATCCAGTGTACACAAATGTGAATTTCATATCAAAATCGCACGCCAACATCACATTCTGTGTGACATTTGTTTTTCTTCCACAGAATGACGTCTGCCTCGATGCTGGTGCCGAAACTGCAACACGTGTTCCATCTATTGCACCAATACAATTCTTAAAATATGGATATTTGTGCAAGAGACGCTTATATACAATTGTTTGATTTGTAGGGTAAATTATCTCTGTACCAAGTGAACAAACTTCCTGCAAAACTCGCTTAAACTATTTGTGTATTGTGTGTTGGAATGTTGAAACCTATCTCCAATAATACAATAACGTGTAGTGCGGCCAATAATCATAAAAAACATAGCAACTCCTGTTTGAGGCTCACTTTCTTCCCATCTACCAATAGCCATTTTCGCTTCAAAGTATCGCAAAAATTCAAGAAGACATGTTTCTGCTTATGAAAATTACAATGGCACACATCAGGATATCCATTCAAAATTTCATAGATATGCATTTTTCTAGTGAGCACTAATGTTCTCCATGGTATCCCATCAGTATAGCTTCTCATTTTTGCAAAGATATGACTATTAATTAGCATATCACCCGTTGACACATCTAAATCATTTTCCAGCAAAAAATCATTATCGCTTGAATCTTCATCATTGAAGTTACCAACCCAACTTGATCCAATAGACATGCCTGCAAGAATGCATTTACAATCATTGTCAATAAAAGGTAAATCATCATTTATCATATATTCAAACAAGGCTAATTAACACATTCCTTTATCATTAATTAAAAGAAAAAGTATTAAAGAATTTGCTGAGAATCATAACCAACAACTTAAAAGAAAGTAAATAAAGTACCAAACAAATTGGACAATATTTTTCAATCTAACAGAAAGCATGCAAGCTAATTAAAATAAATAATAATAAATAAAAGAAGTTCCAACACAGGTCCTCTCCTAGCTTTCGGCATCATCACGAATGAAGTCCTAAAATCTGGATCCTTAAAAGCCTTTATTGCTTTTGTGTAAACCTCATTAGACACTCCTTCCATGTTGTTTAAGATGTTAAGACAAGCTACTGTGTAGTGAGGATCTGCATAACATGCTTCACTGTTGCCTATTTCGGAAGATGATTTTCCTTGAATGCATGTAATATTTTCCTTTAGATAAGTTGATCTAAGTTCAATTTCATCATCCCTCTTGCTCATTGAAGAAGACCATTGTGCTATACAAGCCTCAAGTTTATCACCTCTATAGGTGTTCCATCATCACAATGACGACCATTGTTTGAATCCTCATCATATACGTCAAGATTTTCTGATTGCACATGCACACCACGATGTAGAAATCATCTTCTAGCTGTCTTTCTTCATCGGATTTAGGAAAAGATCGGTGGAAGCATTACCCAATCCTCCAGTAGCTGTAATTTCATCAAATATCTCTTTACGAATTGCATAATGCTTACATCCTTCATTTTTAGTCTACTTGTAATAAGTCTTGTTGACCCTACAATAATGAAATTACGCAATGTTAAGTGAGATGGTTGTGCCAAAAATTAAAATCTCATAAGGAAGAAAATATCTTTTATAAAACATACCATGTAAAAGTAGTCTCGCCATACTTCTTCTGAAGCATTAAATTTGTTGGTATTTAGATCCCTTGTAACACATGTATGCCCGACCAAATCACTAAACAAGCGATGCAACTGTCGTAAACGGTTCCACTTTCACTTCTCTCTCTCAATCCCATAATCACATTTTGTCAAGCTAAGCAATTCTTAATTGATATTGCCCCTTCCTCTTTCACGAAAGTAGAGCATTGCAATTTTCCAGCTTTTACCTTGTCGTATAGTATTTGGATAAATGCTTGTTCATTCTCGTTAGGCCGTGGCATAGTTTCAGACTTAACTCTATGACCACCCATATTCTATATTGAAGACAAAGTAAATATTATGACATATCACAGCCTCCTTGGAACCCACCAATGATATATATATATATATGTCTTGCATTTAATTGAAATGACTTGAGTGTTTCAACGAGGCTTTCAGACTTCTTTCTACTGTTAATTTATGAGTTAAGTGTCTTTATTATATCCATCAATATGATTTGTGCAGCCGGATTTGGATTTCGAGAATTCCCTGCTAAAGTTCATGATTTTGCTTCATTTTTTATGTCGGTTAAAGAGTTTATGCCAATTTCACTGGATATTTCTATTGAACTTTTATTGAATCTTGTTTTTTGTATATTAAAATGGGCCAAATTTTCACTCTTTTATGTGCTAGTATGAGCTTGATTGAATGAATTTCCTTCAAGCACTTTTGAAAGGAATGATGATTGTTGTTCATATTTTTGTTAGACACTATCTTATTAGGAAATTGGAATTCTTTTTCATCGATCAATACTTTTTATTCTCATTTATTCTTCAAACTTCTGCTAGCATTATATAGGATTAAGGATTATTAGCTATATTCATTTTGATTTTTAACATATTGTTGTCCTTATTTTTGGTACACACTATCTTATTAGGAAATTAGAATTCTTCTTCGTCGATACTTTTTATTCTCATTTATTCTTCAAACTTCTGCCAGCATTGTATAGGATTAAGGATTATTAGCAATATTCATTTTGAATTTTGACATATTGTTGTTCTTGTTTTTGTTACACACTATCTTATTAGGAAATTGGAATTCTTCTTTGTCAATATTTTTTATTCTCATTTATTCTTCAAACTTCTGCCATCATTGTATAGGATTAAGGTTAGTTGCAATATCCCAAAAAAAAGGTCTAATTCTTGGGTTAGATATCCAAAAAAAGGTCATATGTGCAAAATGTAAAATAGGATTCCAAACACATTCTTTCATTGTGAAGACTAGGAGAAAGGAAAAATCAATAAAGCAAACATCTTGAGCTTGTTTCTCTTTATTTTATTATTATTACATTACACGGACCCTTCAATTTTATTATAATCATATATACTATTATTTTACATGTTTCATGTATTCATGTAGGATTCTCTCGAAAGCATAGAGCCCACAATCCCTCTCAATTAAGAACTCATAATCATCTAGCAACATCCCCACTAAATAACATACAATCCCACCAATTAATTCAGGCAGTGACGAAGGAAGTCTTGGAACTTAAGGTATGCACAGATTAAATTACAAAAAATAATATTATAAAACAACAAAATGTACTTAAAGATACAAAATAATATAAAATTATACCTAGTTTCATACTTTGCTAATGACATAAAATAAAATTATATTATCATCAAATCCTTGTTCTTGGAAAACACATATAAATAAACTCTAGTTACCAAAAGGAAAAAAATAAACAAGAAAGAAATATATTCAGGGGCTAGGAAGATGAAAGACAGAGACATAGGATTGGGTACTTAAAATAACATAAACTGATTTATTGCAGAATATAGTAGAAAAAGTAGTACATTGACTCTGAGTAAGAGAAATAGGAATTCACAAAACAATGCCTTTCCCGCATTTTGATTTAAGTACCGTGTTTTCAGTTAAAAAAAACTCTCAAAATGACTTTTATCATTATCTATTTTCTTTGTTAAACAATTCCATGTTTTTCCAAATTCCTTTTTGAAAATAAAAAAGTAAACCCATTTTCACTGTTTTAAAAAACTGAAAACAAAAAAAGATCTCAAAACGGTAAAGAGAACACATATTCTCAATTTTCCATTTTCAATTTTTGTCATATACAAATTCTCTAGTTATAGCTCAATCAATAAAAAGGAAAAACAAATTAACTATACAATCATAACTAGTATCCTATACTAGCTTATTTCAACCAATCATATAGTTCAAGTCCACAGCAATCCAATAAATCCATTCAATAATATCACATATTAATAAATATATCAATTTTTAGATTTATGGCATTGACAATGATCATCTAAACATTTTAGACAATGTAGTACGGATCAATTTGAAATTAAATAATTAATTTAATTAATTAAATAATTTCATACCAACAAAGTCAGTTAATTAATCGAATTAATTAACTAATAACTTTTTTTCCCAAAAAATGGAGATTACATAAATTAACTCCTTATCTTATGTCTGAATTACGGCCACACGCTAAATTCAAAAAATTTTAAAATAATACTAGTCAAATTTGCAATTTAAAAAAGTAAAGTTAAAATTTAATTTAGTCAAAATTTCAACTATTAGTCAAAATATATAATTTGGTGTAAAAATAATTTTGGTTTAGTTGAATATTTGAATAATTTTAACTTTTTTTTATGGAAAGCTTATTTTTCAAAAGTCCAATTGCATTTAAGACCCTTATAACTAACTTTAAAAGGTTGAGGGACCCTCATAAAACAACTTTAAATTTCTAGCCCTGCTGTGCAATTCTGAAAATTGCTTGACCCTCAGTACTAGATTTTAAAATAAAAAGACTCAAAAAGAAATTTATGAAATTTCATGATGAATCTTTAAATTTTAAAATCTGAAGCCTTTTCGTGCAATTTCATGAATTGCAGAAAAGCCCTCTTCCCCTGAAATAGCAAAAAAACCCTCTTCCTCAATTGATCAAACTTGCTGGTGGAGGCTAGGTTTTCTTAACACCCCAGCCGTTGTGGAACTTCTGTTCGCACCGGCCTCCAACGGCACTCAAGGAGCCAAGGGCACCAACCCCTACCGGTGCTGGTACTCCTTGCTCGTACAATGGCAACTCCCACAACTGTTATAAGCAACAATAGATTCACGCTGCTTCTATGTCATATTCAACGGCGATAGTAGCAGCAGCAGAGTTTATTGTTTTTAACTATAGCAAAGTTTATTGTTTTTAACTATCTCTCCGATGCCCAGAAACATAATCATAGTTGTCAAACAGCCCGACCCCCGATGGTCAAAAGGTCGAGGCAGCGCACGCCTAGTATATAACTAGGTGTTTCGCAGTGCTGTCCTAGTGCCTAGTTTGCAACCATTCAATCTTTAGAATATTATTCACAAATTGAAATCAAATTTCATATTTTAGAAATCATATTTCTAAAATTTTAGTCAATAACCATGTCAAATTGATGCATATAACAACAATTATTGCTCAACGATACATCAGTGATATAAATCAAACTCTAACAAGTAGCAATGCAGGCTCTGATAACAGTGTTAGAAATTGAACTATACATACAAATTGAGCAATACACACACAATGGAAAAATAAACAAATATTCAATTCCTATGCCTATGATCGACCTTGTACTTCAAATAAATTTGTGATAGAAAAATACCTTTTTGATGAACGCCGTGAATTGAAAATTCTAATTGACCATTCGAGTGATGCTTGTCCCCACAACAATCCAATTGTCCTGTCTCTAACGGTACTCCACACAGTAAGAATGGATTTGGAACTCCATAACAATGAACAATTTGAAATGGATTTATGGAAGTATGTTTAGGGTTCTGTTAATTTAATGTGCTAGCAAGAAGTTGATAGAATATCCACAATATTTATCGTATAAAATTTGTTATATGAATTTTTCCCGTAGTATTCATTAAACCCTAAACACTAGATGTCCATTTACAATTGTAGAAAGCAAAGCCCTAGTCATACTAGGCTTCCATAGGCCTATAACTAAACGGTTCAGTTAACTAATCTAATTATTTCAGTCTCCAATCCAAGCAGCTAGACCCTTGGATACCAATTTCAACAGATACATTCCCAATGCCACGCGGAGGTATACTTTAATACCTTTATAAGATATATGTCAATTACTTCCATATTCTAGGGAGAAGGAAGATGTGGGGGGTACAGCGAGGGTTGGACTTCACCCGTGGTAGAGCCAGAGAGCTAGTACCAAAAGGGATGTGCCCTAGGAATGAGACAGCTAGGGAAAGATCTGAGCAAGGTGTATAGTGAGAGGGAGAGATGGCGTTGTCCATCCCATTCCTTCTTTTTTCTTCTTGCTAGCACAAGAAATCTAACTCATTCTAAGGTAGAGCCCTTAGAGTCATACTTAAGGACAGTTTCTTAGTGAAAGCAAGGAGAGCAGAGAGAGAGGTATTATATGTTAACTAATAGTACACCATAGGTCTTAGAGAAGGCACTGATTGACCTAAGGTTGTAGGCAAGGGGAAGGGTAAGTAGCCAACGGCTAAGCCGGCACGGGGCAAGGTCAGACTCTTTTTCTATTCCCTGCTCCTAACTAGGTAGAATAGAGAAGACAGGAATAAAGGACTAAGATACTTCTTTCGATTCCCCGATTCCTTGAAAAGAGCTATTAAATGACCTTTCCCAGGACTGAAGAGGAAAGAGCATTCGCTGGAGGCTGTGAGCGCGTGCCTTGGAGCCTTCCCGTCTAACTCTCGGGGGAGAAAAGCCTATTGAGTGCACTCTTCAAGAATCTATCTCTAATAGTTCTTCCTTGCTTAGTCTTAAAGCTACTCTAAAGCGGTAGAATAAAAAGACAGTCGCTGCTTTAAGAAGGAGGGTGTGCCTGAGATTCTTTATTTAATAACTCAAGAAGGGGTGACGATGAAATAAGGTAAGAGAATGAACGGAAGTAAGGTAAAAAGCCGAGGGAGAAGGCCTTTCTAAAGTCTAAAGGAAGGGCTAAACTCTGATACAGAGATGAGAGAAGAAAGTGCACCCGCTTTCATACAAAACGGAAGTCACAAAGCTGAAAATAAATTAGCTGACCATGTCTCGCATGCAGGTCTTGTCAGATGCATATCAGCTCATCCTCCAATATAGTGATACCAAATATACTAGAAACCGGTCTACGGTATAGATAAATAGCATCATTCCTCATGAAAAGTTTCTACAACCTAAGCTAATTGGTCATCACTCAACCGTGGATTCTAATCATCAAACCTAGCATTCAATAAGTCAACACTAGTCATGGTATAAGTGAATAAATCAGCAAAATAATTTGATGCCACCGCAGCAATATCATGTTCATCCTCATGCCATAAAGTACTACCTCCATAATTCCGACAATATAATTTTTCTCGCCCCTAGTAGTAGCTTTTGATGGAAAGAGGTAGTATTTCGATCCCCGGCCTTCAACCATTTGATTCTAGCTCTCTATGACCAATACAATTCTTCCTTCTCATATAAGGTAATAATAATCTTGCTCTATAAATTTAAAGCTACAGTAGTGGCGAGTAACGTCGTATCTATAGAGATTGATGAGATTTAATTTTTCAAAAATCAAACAACTAAAATAAAAAGGGAGGTTTTGGATTTAATAAATAAAATAAAATTAAGAAAATGATTAAAGTACAAGAATTTTAAAAATACAAATTGATAAGGAATTAATATATGTGACGAGTATTCAGCCCAAGGTATAATCTTAGAATTGATTCCAACAATCGATCATCAATATAAAGATAAAATCCTTTATTTTTCTATTAAATTGCTTATGGTTATTGATACGATAGAATAACCTATCTTCCCTTACTTTTTCAAGAACCAAAATAAGATCACTGATGATTTCCTTTGCCAACAAACAATCCAAGAACCGTTCTTAGGATTTAATTTCTCAACAATATTAAGTTCTAGAAAGATTACCAGTTCTAACTAATGAATAAACATGCTTAATTTATTTAAGTTAGATTATATATGAGCCGTTCTACAAAAGTAATGAATGGTTCTGTTAATGTGCGAATATGGTCATAAAATACAAGAAACCACTGGTAGTTTCTAAAACTACTAGTGGAACTACAAGCGGTTTCTTATATCTTATAACTACGTTGGTACATTAACAGAACCAAATGTTCTTTAGAAATTTTGGATTATATATTCATATAACATGAATTGAATAACCTAATTTTTTAATCAATTTGTTGCTTTAACATGTAGATTAGAATTTTCTAAACAATTACGGGTCTAGAATTCTAATTGGTGATATATTATTCTGATGATTACACAATATGCACCATGTATAACCAATCCAAATAATAATCTAAATGAACAGGAGAAATATATAAATATGTAAAGAATAAAGAATGCAATAAAATTAATTCGGTCTCATAATTGTTGAAGAATCAACACTTTATCCTTAAGCTGGAAAAGCAGTTTAGCTATCCATCAACTACGGAAAAATCCCAAAATATTTTGACAAAAGTTCACATGAGGAATGAATATGAATTTATCCAAATTGGAGGGTTTATTTAATTGACCTTGTCAAAGGATATAATTATTTAAATGACCCATCACCAATAATTTGAGGCTAAATGACCCTTTAATATAATTAATAGTAATAGTGAAATTGTAAATGTCCAAAATATCCTTTTAGATCCAAAAATACTCAAATACCCATCGAACTATTTTGTTCGGATTCACTACCAATTACCAAGCATTCCAGCATCATGTTTTTACCGCGTGAGTACCGTTGCTTTCCCTCCAAAGCTGTTATTCATTTTCCAACATGTCATCTCTTTTTGGCTCAAAAAACCACAATTTTAGGCTATTGATTGTTGTTTATGGATAGTTGATGATCAAGGGCGAAGCAAATGACCCCATTATGCAGATTTTTTAGAAACTTTTGGTGCTTTTGGAAAAGGGTGAAGAGATGTGAAGAACTAAGCTATTATGTAGGTATTCTCACTGTTTTTATTGTACAATCATTGTGGTTACCATGATTTTAGTTTTCTTCCGATATAGAAATTCTAGCCATGCACAATCGTGAAATGTTATATATAACGATACTGCATTCGGTGTCTGTTGAAATAATCTAGTTTCTTAGCAGGTGGCTTATGTTACTGTTTTTATTTCATAATCATTTTAATTCCTATGGTTTCCATTTTGACATGCTATTAAAAATGCAAAGATAATATATTAACCATAACGACTCTACAGTTGTGGTATACATGCATAACGATACTGCAGTTGTGTATTTTTCTTTTCAACTTTTAGTTAAAATCTCAGATGTTTCTCATATATTGCAAATGAGTAATCATTAATTTGTAATTTCCATTTTTTTTACAGTAAAGGATACTAGAAGAATGGTGTGGGTACAAGTCTGTCACTTCGTTGAGTTTGAAAAGAATAATAAAGTTAGATGGGTGTGGAAATATGAAGAGAGCAGCAAAGAGAATATCGGTGTTATTTTTGTTCCCTCTAACACTCACTACATGAAACACCTCAGGTGTGTTTGAAAGCATTCTTACATTTTGGCACTTGACGGGATCATTTGTTTAAGCACATAATAAAGATCGAAACAGCAGTCATGCCAGAAACACAGAAAAGAGGCTTCAATCGTTTTAGGCATCTATCATTGTTTAATGAGTTTAACTTCACATAATTGTGTATCATATCTTTCCATAAAAGAATTTGCTACAATCAACAACTTAAGGTGTGTTTAAGAGCACGTTTTTGCGTTTGGCAATTGGTTGGACCATTCATTAGGTATAGAAGGCAACACGAATCGATAGTCGGTCTTGATTTCAAAAAACGATACTATGCATCGATCAATGTTGCAATAGTTTTACAAGTGTGTGTAAAACATATTGCATCTAATAGTCACTACAATCAACACCCTTATGTGTGTTTGAAAGCGTTCTTAATCAACACCCTTAGGTGTGTTTGAAAGCATTTTTAATCACTTGACAAGATCTTTTATTAAGTACATAACAAAGATCGAAACATCAATCGTGGCAGAATGTTTCAGTCATTTTATGCATCTATCATTGTTTAATGGGTTTAACTTCACATAATTTTGTATCATATCTGTTGGGACAAATATTCACTGTAATCAACATCTTACAGTGTGTTTAAGAGCATGTTCCTCACGTTTGATACTTTGCTAGACCATTCATTAGGTGTAGAAAACAACACGACTCAACAGTCATTCTTGATTTTGGAAAATGATAATTAAATCGGTTTGTGGATCGATCAGTGTTGCAATAGTTTCACAGGGATGTGTAATACATATTGCATTTAACATTTACTGCAATCAACACCCTCAGATGTGTTTGAAAGAATTCTTACATTTTAGCCTTCGATGGGATCTTTTATTAAGCTCATAATAAAGATTGAAACAGCAGTTGTGCTAGAAACACATAAACAATTCTTGAACTCGTAGGTTCTTCTAAGCATTTTAGCAGATTACGAAAGAGGTGATGTTGCCTAGTAAAAACAATTATTTTAGGAATATGTCATCGTATAAACCGATCTCTTTATCGAGTTAAGTGTGTTTGGAAACTTAATTTATAAATAACTCTGTTTATAAACCAATTTGTTAACAATTGGTTCATAAATAGTTGACGAACACATTGTTATGTACTATACGTAGCAATTAGTATAACAGTGTATATCTAGTCTGTTTAGGCTAGTGTTAGGGGTGTGCAAAAAAACTGAGACCGGTTGAACCAGCCCGAAACCAGACTGAACTGGCCGGTCCCGGTCTTGCTTTTGTGGCCAAAATAACCTGTCCATTCTGGTCTAGTCCCGGGTTTTCTTTTGAAAACCCGAAAACCCAGTCAAAGACTGGTTGACCTTTTTATTTTTATTTTTTAAATATATAAATTGAAACCGGTTTTCACTTTTCATAATACCCAAGAGGCAAGAATCAAAACTGTTTCCTTTACATAGTCACTTGCACAGTCTCATCTTATTTATGAGCCTTCATTATTTTACCTTTTTACAAAACCTTCAATGTGGGACAATCATTTAAACTTAAAAGTAAACATAAAAGACCAAGATAATTATTAATTTACGTCAAGGTCGACAAAATTTCCTTTACATAATCACTTGCACAAAGACCCATCTTATTTATAAGCTCAAATCATATTGCTTTTTTACGAAACTTTCAATGTGGGACAATAAAAAAGTTAAACCAATACCACTAAATTTCTTTTTTAAGTTGGAATTTTTTGGCCAATAAATTGCTTTAAAGATCACCGTTATTATATTATTTTTTAAGCAATAATCAAGAACAATTGTGTTAATGTATAATGTTACTAGAATTTGTAACATTGTATAGATTTTGTTAAAGAAAATTGATCAGATTTATAATATGTTTATTGACTCTATCTAAGTTTTATGCTATTATTATATAAAATATATATTTATATATATATATGGAGAATTTGTGCTTGTGCATTTTCTCATTTATTTAAGTGATTTTCTTATTGGTAAAAAATGTGAAATTGATTTTCTTGCTTTTATTTTAAGTGGTAAGTGTTATTTATTTTTGATAATTACATCATTTTTGTAATATTTAATCCCATAAATGTATAATAAAGTAGGAATTATCCATCTTTTGTCTTTTGAAAATATCAAAATTGTATCGTAAAATTGTTAAAATTATAAAGTAGATATAATATTTATGATTTTTACATTTATTTTCCAATTTAGGATACATATTTCAAATATTTAATAATTTTAGATTTTTTAAAATAAAAAAATGAGAAATACAAGTAAGTCTAATATTTCTACCTTACAGAGGCATGTTAATACTTTTGTTGCACATAAAGCCCATCTATTTATTTATTCTAAACTTTGTTTATATGTGTTTTTACGTTAATAAGTCTATATAAAATTTTTTTCACAAGCCCGGAAAAGCCCAAAAAAAAAAAATCCATTACCCAGCCTGAACCGGGACCGAAACTGTTTGGACTTGCTAGTTTTCGGACCGGGATTGGGAGCGAACCGAAGATGTTTGGTCTAGTCTTGGCCTTTCAAAAGCTAGAGACCAAAACCTGTTTGCACAGCCCTAGCTAGTGTGCCCTTTTAGGGATGCATACGTACGTAACGGTTCCCTTCATAGAAGCTTTGTTTCCCATACTTGTCATTGTTGAGGCCATTTGAATCTATTCATTGTCCTATCTCTCAGTAGAAGGCAATACCTCCTTCAACATGCTGAACTATGTGTAACGCCCCAAGTTCCATTAACTTAGAGCGCCACCAAAACTAGCATTTGACCTTTCAAATCTTTACCATCATGCCACTCGAGCACGAAATGTATTTACTTTTATTTTGCAAAACTCAAAACTTAAAAATAAATGCGGAAACTTTATTCACTAATTTGAGTTAAGAGTAGTAACAAGCATATAAAGCTGTCAAGGTTTAGAAAACGAAGTTCAGCCATTAAATAAATGTCGTAAAATAGCAGTATAGTAGATAATATTGTTTTAAAAATCAGGTTTCCTCTTTCGCCGCAGCCTTGCCATCACTGAGCTTCTTAGTCTGAAATGTTAAAAATAGGGTGAGCATATAAGTATACACAGTGGGGTACGCAACAACTAAGTCCAAACCAGATATGTAAATTTAGACATGTAAATCATTCTATAGAAAACTGTTGAAACTATAGAGGTTTGTTGAACTGTGCTATGGAATAAATCCAAGAACCTGAATTAGATTCTGGACCACTTAAGGATCCCTAACAGTCATTTGTGTGCAAATATGAAAATATGCAATGTGGGCTAACCCAAGGGTTCGTATTCGACCCCGAACCACTTACGGTTCCTGGCAACTATGGATAACATAGCAATGATTTAACGTATTAAAATCACACATAAGGCGGGAACATGGTAAATATAAACCACATTGCATATAATTCCTGACCTGAAGTCTTTGAAAAGTTGGGTAGAAGCAAGCAGATGTCAAGCTACTAAACTATGGAAGTCACGACACCCTCGTCTAGCAAAATAGATCACAAACATGTACTTTAGTACACTCTATTTAATGATTTAATGCGTATTATGTGTGTTGGTAATTTAATTAAATGTTATTGTGTGTTAATATAATTGAATTGGGCAACTATTAAAACCTTTTAAAGTTAATTCTTTGCCACATTAACTTTAGGGACTAGTTTGCATCTTTTAAAAGTTTATTAGGAAGCAATTGAAGAATTCTTGAGATTCTGGGGACCAAATCATAAAATTCAGGAAGTATTAGGGCAACCGACCGATTTTCAAAATGTTAAAGGATCAGTTCATATATCATAAATTTTATAGGGACCAACTTAAATAATTTCCATACTTTATGACATGCAATGCAATTAAATAACCTTGTCAAATTTACAAAAATAAGTCCCTGGCCATGAACGGTTTTCTTGAATCTATAGAAGCCTTTTGTGTTTATTTTCCTTTGTCAATTTAAAGATGTAAATATAGAAAAATGATCTTCATCATGATAGCAACACATCTATACAAGTAAAAACATGAATGGTAGATTTTGCTAGTTTCTAGCAAGGTAGTGGGTTTTAGGCTATGAAACTTATATATTTGTGTTCTAGATGATGAGAGGAACATGTAGATATAGATTTTATGGCTTGATATTGAAGTTGAAAAAAACCCATGAACAGGGTTGTACTATTTATGGTGGTTTTTCATCAACAATGCATAAAAAGTGGTGTTTTCATATGTATATATAGCAAGATAACTTTGTGATTATGTTATGTAAGATGAATTGAGATGGTTCTTGACATATAAATTTTCTCTATAATTTTACAGTGAATTATATGGGTAATTCTATAACATGAAATACCACAAATATATACATATGAGTTCTAAATTGGTTTTGGATAAAGTACTTACAGATCGTTTATGGCGGAGTAGGGTTCTTTGGCTACTACTTGTGAACACACGATGGTACCTTGAATGAATGGTCTGTGGGTTTTAATATAGGTTAAAGGTGATTTGTCTTTGAAATGGAGAAGAATTATAATCCCTTTGTTTTCATGTCTCTTGCCAAGAGGTAAAGATTTGGGTAAGAATTTTGGGCTCTTAAATGTTGTAGTATGTTGGTTATTTATTCAGCTTTAGTGTTGTTACATATTGGGTCAACCCATATTTATTTCATGCATTAGAAATTACTCTTGAATTGGCCTAAACTCAGTTGAACCCAAGAAATATTGCATGAGTTAATTGTTTGACATTCGTTTTTCAATTAATTTTGTATTCTACTAGACAAGTGCTCATTTGAAAATTTCTAAATTCGGAGTAAGTCATAGCCACACGACTTTAATTTTATAAGAAAATCTATCTACAGAAATTGTTTTTTTTCCTGTCGCTACATATGTGTCGTGTTTCAAGTGTTTTAGCACATCATGATTGAACTCTTGTTCCATCGTATCTAGTATCGTTTTGGGTATTTCACTTCTTTTAAACCATTCTTTTCAGATTGCCTTATTCATTCCACATAGCATGATGAAACTAGTGCATGTTCAGTCCGTTTAGGCTAGCATGCCTTTTTAGAGACGCACACGTACCTAACGATTCCCTTCGTAGAAGTATTGTTTCCCTACTTGTCAATGTCGAGGCCAATTGCATCCATTCAATTTCCTATCTCTCAGTAGAAGGTAATGTATACTTCAACATGCTGAGCTATGTGTAATGTTTCAAGCATTTTAGCACAACATGATTAAACTATCGTTCCTTCATATCTAGTATTGATTTGGCTACTTTTCCTTTTGTTGTAATTTCCACCTAAACATTGGAAAAGTAACCCTATACCACGAATAATAATTCTTAACTCATTTCATCTCACTAATAAAACTCGACAAGTAGCAACCAAGTGAAGAAAGAATCTGGACACCATCTTTCTTTTCCTCACAACGGCCGCCTCTTCCTTCAATATGCACACAAATTTAAATTTCTAAATAGAACAAAATCCTCCAACCTTCAAAAGATTACTCATATTTGAAAATCCCATAGGAAACTCACAGACTTGCCAAAAGCAAAACTAAAGTTGGTAGTGTTTACCTTCCTACTTTATTTTGCTTAAGTTACATTCATAACATAAAGATTTCATATATATGCACAAATCCACTATATATATAGCCATCTACTCCTTCTACCACTCATAAGTATACATAAACACGACGAGCATATCCGATTTTAGACTTACATAACATTCACACACAAATCCATCTTCACTTTCATACACAATACACATACTTTACATTCACCAAAACACTATAAATTATAAAAAGAAAAAGGAAAAAAAAAGACAACTAAATTAAATAGTATAAAAACAGATATATGTGTCATGGTCAAATCTCTCCCCTGCTCTGCTCCGCCTCATCACATAAAACACAAAAGTCCCAATAATTTAGTCAAAAACCCATTACTTGCACCGAAATATCTCAATCTTCATTTTCAACATTCAAAACAACTTACACTATTTACTTTAATACTTAGCTAGACATATAGAGCTCATTGATGGCATTAATTTTGAAAATGTGAAACACTGAAAAACCCTTGGAGTTGGCTAAATTTTCTTCCTTCCTCACATCGCGTCTCTATCTAACATCAAGTATCTTGGCTCTCTCTATATGTACAATGTGATTTCAATTTAGGAAGAATGAAATAATGATTTTTTTTTAAGCAACCCTAAGTGTTGACACAAGATGATATATATATATGCATATGCAAAGATATATATAAATTTGATATCTTTTATTCGTCGCATATTTCCATTTTTTGTTATTATTCTCTTTTATGTAAAGTCTTTTACGGGTTGTTGCATATTTCCATTTTTTGTTTATTATTCTCCGTTATCTTTTAATAAAAATTTTCCATATTCTCAAGCTCCAATGTGGTAGTTGTAGACATACTTTTATGCAACATGTTGGGTATTGAAGAGATCGGAGGGACATAGTCTTTACTTGGGACTCTTCTCATTTGTTGGCCGGAACAGCAAAGGTGTCTTCTCTTTTCCCAAGGATTGCATATGACATAGACTTCAAGGTTGAAAGGAAAAGCTTTTGTTGAGAGTTGGCAGAGAAATTTTACTTAAAATTGTTGCTCAAGCCATGCCTAACTAACTCATGAGCATTTTCTTGCTGCCTAATGACCTTTGTACAGAATTAGAATGTATGATGAACTTTTTCAAGTAGGGAAAGAGTGAAGGTTTGGATACATGTATTAATTGGATGCGTTGGGAACGATTATATCTTACTAAGATAAGAGGTAGACTAAGATTCAAAAGTTTACGTGTCAATAACACCTGTTGCAAGAATTTTTAAAGCTCGTTACTTCCTCCAATCATCATTTATTGAAGCTAAGATCATGTATAATCCTAGTTACATGTGTCAAAGTATATTGGTATCTCAACGTTTTATGAAGGAGGGTCTTTGCTACTAAAATGGAAAAGGAGATAAAAACCTAGGCGTGGTAGGATCTTTGGCTCCCTAATATGCATAATGAGTTTGTAACTTCAACTCGGATTCATGTGAGTGGGCAGTTTATTATTAATCAACTAATAAAGGTAGACAAGCAACAATGGCCCACTACTGGAAAACAGGGGCTTTACCCACCCATGTAAGTGTGGGTAGAGATATTTAAGAGTAGATAGCCCCTGTGAGCTGCTATTTATTTCCTCTTTCATGCATTATAGGGTTTTTGGTTAAAACTAAAAGGAATTCTCTTGTCTTCCAAGCTAAATTAACCCTATAAATATGGGTGTTATTCGCTTCTTTTATGAACAAGTGAGTTGAGGAAAAAATTGGTGAGCTTGGCACCACAAAGAATTTTCTTGTAACTCTTTGTGATTCATTCAAAAGATAGAAAATTAGAAGAGGTAAAGCTCATGGTTATTTTTCTTGTATCACTTGGGTCGGGTTAGAGAGTCTTTTCAACAAAAATAGTAGCCTTGCATCTTGGAATTTCTTGTATTTTTTGCCGGTTCAGCAACTAGCAGATGCGATAAAACTTTTGATATTTTTCTTGTAATACTTAGGGATGGGTTTGGCGAGTGAAAATTCTACATGACTCTAGGTGACCTTTTGTATAGTGAAAAGTTGATAGTCCATTAAATGTCTTCGTCTTTTAATTTTCTTGTATCAATTAAATTATTTGAACAATAATCCTGCGGGCAATCAATTGGAGAATTAGTCTTAATTTCCAACTGTAGTATCAGAGACGTGAAATATATGGCAATGTACAAAGTAGTGACAATCAAGTGTGACTTGTGGCTAGAAAAATTCTGGAATTTATTGATTCTGGTTTTGACAATTTAAAGTTTTCAAAGGAAAATCACACCTATGTTCCGGCGAAGTTGCAGAAACCAGTATGGACGATGGTGATTGGGAAGATTTGGGTTTGAAGAGTGGAAGAAGGATGTGTTTCCATCTAGTCAGGAATGTTCTTATAAGTATTCATAGAATATTTACTGTGAAGGAAGTGTGGCATCAAATTAGAGAGGTGTTCTTCAAATCTATTGCACTTAGAAGTTCTTCAAATCTGTTGCACTTAGAAGAATGGTTTAGTTCTTCGTAAATCGGTGCAAGCATAATCATTCTCAAGGGAATCTTTTGTGAATTAGGGGTTATTGGAGTTGAAATTGATTGTGTGAATAAATTGTTCATCTGGCCTCTTTTATTGCTTGATGTTGAAAAGTGGAAGATGATTAACTCTATAGAGAAGAAAGCAACTTGTTGGTGTTGTAGACTGGCTGACCACATGAGAAAATGTTGTCTAGATGGATTAGGTTTGGTTACTGTTTAGATTTGGACAATCCAACTCTGGTGGAGATGTGCTTTGAAATAGGTAGATACATGCTTATGGCGTGTCACTAGGTGTCGTGGTAAATTAGGTGTGTTGCTTCTAGCAGTTGTATTTATACACAGGCATAATTGGAGGTGATACAAAGTGTGTGGTTGTAGTAATCTCGATCGCTGATGAGCTCTCTGGAAAGCCACCATGAGAATTGCACTAGATGACTCGATGAAATGCTTGGAATTTGTTGTCAATTCTAATTGATTATACTTATGTGGTTGAGTATGGGAGTGTCAAAGGCTTGCCTAGTGATTTCTCAAGTATTGTGTACAAAACTAGAGAAGAGAAGATGATTTTTGGTTTATTTTGGCAAGATGGAGATTTGTTGGGTATATTATCAAAAATAATCTAAAATTGAAAAAGAAAGAAGTAGGAGTTGTTGGAGGAAAATAATTGAATATTGGTGTTTTCCTCTTCTTTGATGAACAAGTGAGTTGAGAGAAAAATTGATGAGCGTATCACCTTGAAAGTTTTTTTGTAACTCTTTTTCGTTTATTCAAAAGATAGAAAATTAGTTGTGATAAATCTCTGGGTTATTTTTCCAATATCACTTGGGTCAGCTCAGAGAGTTCTATGAAGAAAAATAGTAGCTTCGTATCTCAGAATTTCCTGTGTTCTTTGCAAGTCAGGCAAATGATAGAAATTGTTCAATGTTATAAAACTTGTGATATTTTTCTTGCAATATTTGGGGGATGACTTCATGGGTGAAAATTCGATAGGATTGTAAGCGAATTTTTATATAGTGAAAAACTTCCACAGTTTGTTTATTTAGGAGTGGGCATCAGTTCTGGTTTTGGAGCAAACCACGACTGAACTGGTCATGTCGATTGGCAGATACTCTGAGCCGAAACAAGACTGTCAGTTTGCTCAAGTATTGGGCAAACTGAATCCAAAAAAATTTTTATTGGTCTTAGCTAATTTTTTTTTTTCAAGATTTTTGGCTGAATCCAAAAAAATAAACTTTTTGTGAAGTAAAATACCTTAAGGCTAAAGAAACCATTTTCGATTAGAAAAAAAAAAAAAAAACTTCCTTGGGTGGAGAATATCATTACCCAAAAATAATTGGGCGAGAGAAGGGAAATTGTATCGAATGAGGGAGAGAAGCAGCATCATTCTTGGTCCCATTTCATGATTTCATCATATAATTATCTAAAAAAGGAAATCGATCCGGATGAGGGGAAAAGAAAGAAATTTAGCTAGGATACCAGCGGTAGTGTCCAAGACGACATCATTGGAAGAAGAAAAGTGTTGGTTCGATTCGGTCGGTTCAATCAGTTGGATTGGTTTAGGCAGTTGAAATGCCCACTCCTAATTAAATTTATTTTTGTTTATATTTTTAGTCTCAATTAAATTCTTTAAACAATGATCCTGGGGCAAGAAACTGGGGGATTAGCCTTCCTTCTCAACCCAATTTAATATGACTCCAAATGTATGCCGAAATTTTGAAGAATACATATATAGAGTGATACTTTTTGTAATGTAATAGTTTCAGTTATGATATCACGTTAAGTTTATTTTGGATTGTATGACATTGGAATTCGAAAAGACATAAAAGCTATAGATCAATGTATTACTATTGTTTTGAAAATATCGAGAAATTGGGTAGTTTTTCCTAGGTAATGTTAGAAATAGGCCTTAATATCCTTCTGTGAGTACAAAGATAAAGCAAAAAGTAATACTACTCAATGTCCAGTGAAGAAGTACAATGATAAAGAGGATATTGTATGAGCAGAGGAAAGAGATATTTTAGACCAATGACTGTACTTTTAAGTAAGTTCAATTTCTAGTACAAAATTCTTTTAAAAGGGAAAGGTTGTAGGGATCCAAAAATTATCAAATAAAATTTTTATTAACTAAAATGTGACGCTACAACTTTCCTAAAATATTTTCAACGGTCACCATCGAAGTTGTGCTCGTCTACCTATTTTTCCAATTTAGAGTTAAATTAAAAAAATTCAAATATTGGAACTTTGCCAACACTCATTTAAATTAAATTTGAACTCAAAAGGAGTTTGGCTAGTGAAAGGTATAAAAAATTTTGTTCTAGTAGATAAGGTTTGACCCTAAATTGAAGAATAAAGTTAATTGGAAATTATATAAAATGTAGAATTACTAGATTACCCTTAATATGCTTTTTTTTTTTAAATATCTTTGTCAAAATAAGTAATTAATTCTTCTAATGGCAACTTATTATTCAATAGCTTAAAGGCAAAAAGAATTGCTCAACGAAAATCTAACCTTTTAATAGATTTTGGTAATTTTACAAATAATATGGTCCCGTCATGTGCTAAAATTAAAATGAAATCAAAGTAACACTTATAAAAGCGAGTAATAGAAAGACCTTACATTAATTGGCAAAAATAATTAATTCATAATGAGATTTCCCTCAAGCTGGCCTCTATATGCATGTATATGCATAGTGTGAAGATCGGTGATCCATACTAATGAAAGTGGGTTATGATCCAACACTACTTCCATGTCTCTCTTCTTTTCTATTCACCTTTTTACATTTATCTTCTTTTCCACCAATAATGGTCTCCTTACTCCTCTTTTATGATAAGTGGTCTGAGTCACATTTCACACATTGTGCAACAATTATATGGATAATTAGTGACTTCTCTACTTATGCTCACTTGTCTAGGTGGAGCACTATGGGAACATTGACAAGTTTCCAATATGCCTTGAGGACACCCGTTTAAAACGAATTTGGGGAGAACCAATACACGGCATCGGTGCTTCATAATACACACAGTTGGCAAAGAAGCAAGGAATTTGATGGAAAGCTAGAACAAAGAGGAGCATTGCGCCAATTTTTTAGTGATGATATTTTGCTCCAATTAGAGGAGATTTCTAGATGCACTCTTGGTAAATCACCTAATAATGAGGATATGAAACGTAAACATGGTGCTGATGAGTTGAATTGGTCAATAAAGAGTATCTTGTTTGAACTTCCATATTGGTCAAAGCTATTGATACGTCATACTTTTGGTTCATGCAGTTAGAAAAAAATATTTGTGAAAATATTGTGGGGATCTTATCAAAAGATCCAATGAAATCAAAGGATACTATGAATGCATGTTTAGACTTAGAAGATCTTAACATCCGCAAAGAGCTATGGTTGAAGGAGTGGAATGGAAAATTTGAGAAACCTCATGCTAAATATAAATTGAGTAAAGCTGGTTGTAAGGAGTTTTGTTAATTTATCAAGTTAGTTCACTTACCAAATGGCTAGTGTCCAACATTAGTCAATGTATGATATAGACTTTAATACATTTAGGGGGAGGAAAACACATTATTGTCATGTATTGCCTCAAAAGATCCTACTTGTGGCTATTCTCCCATTCTTAGATAAGAAAACACATGAGACACTGATTGAGTTTTGCCAATTCTTTCAAAAGTTATAGGCCAAAACTCTATATATTAGTGAACTTGAGGATATGAAGACGGAGATTGTTGTCATATTATGCAAACTCGAAAACATATTCTCATTGTCATAATATCATGGTTCACTTATATGTGCATTTACTGGAACAAGCATTGTTAGAAGGACTGGTAAATCCAATATGGATGTTTGGCATTGAATGTCGTATAGGTACATACAAGGGAAATGTTAGTAGCTTTGCACGCCCTAATGGCTCTATCACTGAAGCATATGTTGTTGATGAGGCCATTGCATTTTTTTATCTTGTTATTTAAAAGATATTGAGACAAGATTCACACGTCCAAAACATAATTGGGATGTACCTATTACAAAACATGAGATGGAGGTATTCAACAATAAGGTTCATACACTAGGAGCTCATAAAGTTGGAAAGTTAGGGTGTTACGGTAATATGGTGTAGTGGTATCTTCTTAACAATTATGGAGAAGAACTTGATGATTACATAAATTGAGTTGTGCATTCTAATAATACATCTATGTAATTATTACTTTATTATAATATAAGAACTCACTTATTTCTCAAATTAGTGAGTATAAAGAAGTTTTGCAATCGAGAAATATGTGAAAGGAAGATTTTGAAGCTATACAAAAGTATCAATTTCCTGCTTGGTTCAAGAATAAGGTAAACAAGTGGTGTACATATATGACTCCATATAAATTTGTGTGTATATATATAACTAGCAATGCATTTAAAACTATTATCTGTATTATTATGTGTCTACATATGTCTTCCTTAGAGTCAATGGCGATTCTAAAGATATTGATGACTTGTACTCATTGTCACAATTTTCAAATGATCGATACACAATATAGCATAGTTGCATAGTCAGCGATGTTGGATTTCAATACAAAGAATGTGATGGGAAGTTCAAAAAACAATGTAGTGGAGAGTGTACAGGGGATGAGAATGGTGATGTCACTTATTAAGGCGTTTTACTTGAAATTTTAAAAATGGATTTCACCTTTTAAAGAAATCTATTCATGATTCGTTGCAAGTTGTATAATACTGATTCGAAGGGGAAGCAGATGGTGGTTAATCATAAATGAACATCAGTAGACTAATATTAATCTACCTGGCATGCGGAAGATCCTTTTATTTTAGTCACACAAGCTCAACAAGTATTTTATTTGAACAATAGGGCTCTAGGAAGGAATTGGATAGTTATACAAAAAGTAAATCATCATATCATTTATGATATAATTGACATGATGATGAAGAGAGTGTTAGCAATGATATATTTCAAGAGGAGGAATCCTTCTTTTCATCCAACTGAATAGATTGATGACACATGTATCTTGGTTCAAGAAGATGTGAATCCAACAACTCTATCGCATGGAACAGTGCTTAAAATACGTAATGAAAAGTCCATTATTAATGAATGCATGTAGGATACTGAAGACTATGATAATGAGTGTAGAATCTTTTTTAACAATGAAACAACTTTAGAATTTGAGATTGATAGTCACTAAGATGATCTAGATCTTGATATTTATGACCATATAGCATGGCATTACATACGACAATCCTCGGTTGTTTTTTATTAACATATTTTAAGATAAATTTATTATTTTCACATGCGTTATATCTTAATTATTAATTAATGTGTAGTTTTAACATGACTGGTCCAAGAAGAGGAGGACGTGGTTGGCAAGGTGGACAATGCGCAGAGCCTATTTCACCCTCCAGCACATCACATTCTGGTTTGACCTTTTCAACACTTACTATTATAACATGTTTGTTTAATATTTGTAACAATTTGATATATGAGCTTTATTGTCCTTATTGTTCCCACTTCATTTACAGATCCTCCACCAGTTCATCTGTAGGTTGGTTCGTAACATCTAATTTGTTAATATGATATGTCTACTTAATCTTTATAACTATTTTCTTTCAATTATAATTGGTTAGAATTGATATGTTATCTAAATTCAATTGCAAATGCACCTCCACTAGTTTAGCCACAAGAAATTGATTAGTAACATCACACTTGTTGCTATAAAATTTTTGTTTAATTTTTATAACCGTTTGTTTTTCTTAATTATTTATTGTCTACATTCAATTACAGACTGAATTGTATTAGTAGAGCCACAAATTGGTTAGTAACATCACAAACTTCTAATGATAATATGTTCCTTTAATTTGTATGACAATTTTGTTATAAATATTTAATTTGCATGGTTAATTGTTTCTTATCTAACTTAACTGACAAACTCGTCTCCCACACCACGCACCCCATCAATATCAATTGGTACAGTAGCTGATAATGTTAATATAAATGAAGGTTTGAATGTTTGTGGGATTACTTGCGGTCATGGTGCTCGAAGTGTGATCAAAAAAATCAAAACATAGATTGACTATGCAATTTGATTTTACTCTGAGGCAACCAATATGCATTAATATAGAGGTTTTCAATAATGAAATTTGCTACATTGTGCATAAGAATACAGCTTTCAGTACAAGAATTGGAGGCTTGTACCAAAGGAAGTAATGGTACCGCTTTATGTGAAACCTTTTATTTAATAAGACTTTTTGTCCTTCAAAAGTTAATAGAAATTAGAGAATTTTGTTGATATTTTTTACAATCGGAATTGATATTTATTTCATTAGACTAAATGGTTGTATTCCTAGATCAAATGAAATTAATCCTAGTAAAACATACATGTTTTTAAGACAACATTTATTGTGAAATGCTTCCTATTTTTTTATGGATGTATTTTTTCTTGTGATAATGCTTCCTAAATTAATGTTTATGTAGAGTTGGAAAATGAATCATCAAGGTTATTTTTTTCATTTGTTTTATTTTTTCTCTAGTTGTGGATGTTGTGTTTTCACACAAGTTGGCTAAGTCAAAATTACAAGGAAGATTCTATCAAAATTTTTGTATAATCCTTACGTGTTTTTAGGCATAGGATTGTGTTTTTTGGGGTCTTACAAATTTTCTTACTTTCTGTAGCACCCCGAGTTCTGGGTGCCCGAGATGTCATGAAATTTTCTCTCTCTATAAATAAAATTTACCAAAACGAATCAAGGGTGAATGTAAAGCAGAAAATATCTTGATTCAAGAGTGTTAATACAAAAGATAATCGTCGGTGACAGTCAACTGTTTCACACGACTTCAAATGTTTTCCAAGTATTTAAATAAAGTTTGAATTAATCAATCAACAAAAGTTTTCTAAGTACTTAGACAAAGTTTGAATCATTCAAAAAGAAGCTAATTTTGATTTATTTTGGAAGCCACCATTGCTCAAAGCGTCTCCTCCGACTCCAATTCTGCAAAAATATTAATTTTGAAAGGAATGAGAATTTCATAGAAATACTCAGTAGACTCAGCGCAATATTAACCAATTTATACTACAAACATACATATAAAAATGCAAATCACATCTCATAAGTCTGTACTAAAAAACAAGCATTATATGGTAAATGTAGGTTTTCTACTCTCGTCTCATGCCCGAATGCATATAAATACTAGCGCACATAGTAACATCATCTGTGCATAGCAATAAAGCATATGCAAAAGTCTCGTCTCGTCTCATCTCAAGCATAAAGTAATTAGCTCATGCAAATAACATATAAGAACATAAGTCACATATCCATATGCAATTCATAGAATAATCAATTAATATTGGCGCTATTTTAAGAGAATATCTTGGAAAGGAGTCTACCTCAAAATTCCACTGCGTCAAGCTAATGGGCAGGGTTTACTCACTTATTCTTCACTCCTTGCCTATAAAAGAATATGAAACTCAAATTAGGGTTTTTGTTAAGGTGAGTTATTTTATAAAAGAAATCATTTTAAACTAAGTTATAATTAAATAATTGTATAAAATGATTAAGGGTGTGGTGCCTAATGTGATTAATACCCAAAAGTTAAAGAAAACTAGAAAATCAAGGATTAACTAATATTTGAGTATAAAATACATGAGTTTAATTAAACTAATTTAGAAATCCTTAAAATTCAATAAATCTAAAAATTATAATTTAAATATTTAAAGTCATTAAGTCTCATATTTAATAAAATGAGGCTTAAATTAAAATATGTATAAACTAGTTTATGGGTTTTAAATAAATAAAGCTAAATATAAACTAAAATTAAAATCTTATAAACTTTTTAAATTAACTTGAAAGAATCCTCAAAATAAAAGACTAAAATAACTGAAAATAAAAGTTTATAGGCTAAAATAATTAAAACATAAGTTTCTGGGCTCATCTGAAAGGAATCGAAAGTATGAGGGTCGAAAATGACGAAATCAAAAGTTTTATGCTCATTTAAACTAAATAAAAAGTTTAGGGCTTAAATGACGTAAGACAAAACTTTGGGGTTAAAATGTAAACATCGAAATATATAATTTTGCTCCTCAACTCCCTCTCATTCCAAAAGACTGAAGAGAGACAGGGGTGGAGCAAGTACTCGACGGAGGGGATGTGCGGCCGATTTCAGGCCATTCACCGGCGAAACTGCGCCGGAGCGCGTCACCTGTGGCGGTGATGGACTGAAGGGGCCGATTTGGGTGCAAGCATGGCCGGAGGAGGGAAGACCGAGTTGAAATCGGTCGAACTTTGCGCAGAAATTTTGAAAAATCTCCCGTTTATGTAGCCTAGAGGCGAGTGTAGATGCTTGGGTTAGGTTTTTGGGTGCGTAGTGAGTCCAAAAGTGGAGGTTTTGGGGTGAAATATGGTGGTGGTATTGGTGGCAGTTGGGGTAGGTGCACGGTGGTGGCGGGTCTCGGTGGGGACGCCTTAGCCAAAAATGTGGCACTATCTTCCCTTGCCTACTTGTTTTATCCAAGAAACTGCATAAATTGTGAAATTTGTAAAATGTGGGTGCGTGTATTAGAAGAGGCAGTGGCGGCCGGTGGTGGCCGAGGCGGTGGCGCACGGTGGTGGTGATGGAGGTGGTGGCATTGGTTTAATCTTCCACCTATGTCATACACAAAAAAATCAAAATTTTGAAATTGTGTGTTCTTGGCAAGAAATAGGCAATTTGTGTATCTGTGTATGTGTATGTCTTGTGTGGGTGTGTATACTTCTCCAATGACAGTGTATGTAATTTCTGTGAAGGAAGATTTGTTGCTACTTGTTGTGTAGTGTAGGTGAATGTGTATTGAGATGAAAGAGGTAGTGGGTGCTTGCAACATTTTCATAGACAAAGAGAGGGGAAAGAGGGGATGGTTGGGAGGAAGATGGAGAGGAAGAATAGACCTCTTGGTGGCTGGATTGGACTGCTGGGAGTGTGTGGTGTTGGGGGGGAGTTTATACAAGTTATTTTGGCATAGGGTTGTATGGGGAGGGATGTTTGAATGAGGGTTACCAAATGAGGGAAAAGTCTTAATCCAAGGGTTTACTTATAGTGATTTGAATTAAGAAATAAGAGGTCTAATTAAGGTGCAAATTAACTAAATTTTGTAGAAGTTGTAAATTGAATAAAAGGAAATTTTGTAAAATGTGATTTATGCTTAATTTATTGAAATGGTTGATTAAATGGTAATTAATTAAATAAATTAAATTTTATTAATTAAGATAAATATTCATTATGAATAAATTAAATTAGGTTTAAGAATTAAATTCGATAAATTTTGGTAGCGACGCGACTTAAAAATTCGAAAATATAAAGTTTAAAATTTTAAAATTTTCGGTCGCTACAACCTTACCCTGTTAAAATAAATTTCGTCCTCAAAATTTAACTTACTTGGTCTATGAGGTCAGGGTATTTCTCACGGATCTCTTCCTCTTTTTCCCAAGTGACCTCATTACTCCCATCTCTACCCCATTGGACTTTGACTAATGGAATTTCTCGATTTCTCAAGACATGAACTTTCTTCTCTAAAATGCGTATAGGGGTTTCTTTGTAGGATAAATTTCTCTGAATCTCAATATCTTGATAGTTTACCACGTGACTCGGGTTAAAGACGTACTTCTTCAATAATAAAATGTGAAAAACATTATGTACTGCCGAAAGCTCAGGCGGTAAGGCCAAACGGTACGCTACATTCCCGACTCTTTCTAATATCTCAAACGGTCCAATAAACCAGGGTCTTAACTTCCCTTTCGTGCCAAATCGTAAGACACCCTTCATTGGTGCTATCTCTTGAGAAACACTTTCTCTCCGATTTAGAACTCCCAATTCTTCCTTTTTAAATCAGCATAACTCTTCTATCGATCCTGAGCTGCTTTAATTCTGGATCTGATCTTTTCGATCTTTGCCACTGTCTCCCTTACCATGTCTGGTCCAAGGAATTTTCTTTCTCCGACCTCATCCCAATAAATTGGTGATCGACCTCGCCTGTCATACAAAGCTTCATAGGGAGCCATGCCAATTGTGGCTTGGAAACTGTTATTGTAGGTAAATTCCACTAATGGTAAGTGTTCATCCCATTTTCCGCCTAAGTCCAACACACATGCTCTCAAGATGTCTTCCAGTGTCTGGATAGTGCGTTCAGACTGTTTGTCTGTCTGAGGGTGATAGGCAGTGCTAAAGTTCAACCGGGTCCCCATGGCGGTTTGAAGACTTTTCCAGAATCTCGAGGTAAACCTCAGGTCCCTATCTGACACAATGGATACCGGTACTCCATGTAGTCATACAATCTCCTTAACGTATACTTGGGCTAGCTGATCTACACTGAGTCTCATCTAAACCAGTAAGAAATGAGCAAATTTTGTGAGTCGATCTACAATTACCCAAATAGCATCGTAGCCTCTCACTGATCTAGGTAGACCCACTACAAAGTCCATCATAATCTTTTCCCATTTCCACTCAGGTATATCCAAATGATTAAGTAACCCTGATGGCCTTTGGTGCTCGACTTTAACCTGTTGACATACCAGGCATCGAGATACAAACTTTGCAATGTCCCCTTTCATATTTCTCCACCATAAGGAATCACGCAAATCTCGATACATTTTTGTCCCTCCTGGATGTGCTGCGTAAGGAGCCGAATGGGCTTCAGCTAAAATCTCGTTCCTAATGTGCTCATCTTTCAAAACACAGAGTCGACCTATAAACATAAGTGCCGAATCAGAAGCAATCTCAAATCCTGATCTCTGAGGAGTCCCTACTCCATTACAGATCTTCTCTAGGAAGCTGTCATTTTTCTAAGCAGCTACAACTCGATCCCTTAAATCTGGCCTGATGATCAAATTCGCCAACCTACCAGACCCTTTGATGGGGTTCGTACCTCAATCCTCAAATTTTGGAAATCCCGAATTAACTGGTCTTTTACCATTCCCAATGCTAATAACTGTCCAGCTTTCTTCCCGCTTAATGCGTCTACAATAGCATTAGCTTTACCCGGATGGTAAAGAATATCACAGTCATAATCTTTCACCAGCTCAAGCCATCGACATTGTCTCATGTTTAACTCCTTCTGAGTAAAGAAATATTTCAGACTCTTATGATCTGTGTAGATCTCGTATTTACTCATATACAAGTAGTGATGCCAAATTTTCAAGGCATGCATTACTGCTGCAAGCTTTAAGTCATGAGTCGGATAATTCTACTCATATGGCTTTAGCTATCTTGAGGCATACACAATTACCTTTCCATGCTGCATCAGTACACACCCCAATCTATGCTTGGAGGCATCTGTGTAAATGACGAAATCCTCAGTGCCATCCAGTATTGTCAGAACCGGAGCAGAAATTAACCTTTTCTTCAATTCCTGAAAACTCTGCTCACACCAATCTGACCACTGAAATTTAACTCCCTTTCTTGTTAGCCGAGTCATAGGTCCTGCTATTTTGGAGAAGCCCTCTATGAATCGTCGGTAATACCCAGCCAATCCTAGAAAGCTTTTTACATCTCCAGCGCTAGCAGGGATCTGCAATTTGTTACCGCTTCAACCTTAGAAGGATCAACTTCAATGCCTCTGGCCGCGACAATGTGGCCAAGAAATCCAACTCTCTCATGCCAAAATTCGCATTTCTTGAATTTGGCATACAGCTTCTCTATCCTTAATGTATCCAGCACAATCTTCAAATGTTCCTCATGTTGTTTTGGATCTCTCGAGCAAACCAGTATGTCATCGATGAAGACGCTGACGAATTTACCCAAATACTGGTGGAAAACTCAATTCATCAGGTCCATAAATGCTGCGGGAGCATTAGTAAGACTGGACGGCATTACTGTAAGTTCATAGTGCCGGTATTTGGTTCGAAAAGCTATTTTTGGAATATCCACTAGCTTGATTTTTAGCTGATGGTAACCAGATCTCAGATCGATTTTTTGAGAACACAGCAGCGCCCTTTAGCTGATCGAATAGGTCATCAATCCTTGGAAGAGGATACCTATTCTTTATCATCAGCTTATTAAGTTCTCGGTAGTCGATGCACATCCTCATACTGTTATCCTTTTTCTTGACAAACAAGACTGGTGCTCCCCATGGGGAAGCACTTGGCCTGATAAAGCCTTTTCTAGCAATTTAATTGAGTTTCAAAAACGCGGCGGCCTACCTTATGCTCATTTATTGCTTTGGCTTGAGGGTTTTCCAACAAATCCAAGCACATACGATATTGATAAAATTATTTCATTTGAGATTCCAGATGAAATTACTGATCCATTCTACCATGCCGCTGTCAAGGAATTTATGATGCATGGTCTGTGCAGTTTAGCTGGAAACAATTCTCCCTGCGTGCGTGATGGCAAGTGTTCCAAGAATTTCCCAAAAAGATTCAATGATCTCACTATTTTAGATGAAGATGGATATCTTTTGTACAGACGTAGGGATAATGGACGAACTGTGAAGAAAAATGGTGTTGACTTAGATAATAGATTTGTTGTCCCTCTCAACAAGAATCTCTTACTTAAATATGGCGCTCATATAAATGTTGAATGCTGCAATCAGTCAAGATTGATTAAGTACCTCTTCAAGTATTTGCACTAAGGTCATTACAGTGTCACGGCAAGTTTCTATAAAAGTGCTGAAAGAGACGCTTTGACGGTAGAGATGATGAGATTAAATGTACTATGACTGTAGATATCTTTCATCGTGCGAGGCTATATGGAGAATGTTTGGCTATGACATTCATTATAGAGACACATCAGTTGAGCGGTTGGCATTTCATCTACGTAGAGATCAGTCTGTTTATTTTTCTGTTGATCAATCACTTGACAGGATTGTTAATCGACCAACTGTCAAACAAAGTATGTTTATGCACGGATGAATGCTAACAAAAAATATCTTGAGGCCAGAATGCTAACTTACTCAGAGTTCCCAATGAAGTTTGTTTGGGATAGTAGGGATAGAGAATGGCAACTGCGTCAGTGAGGAGACACAATTGGACGACTTTATTACATAGCTCCTGGTAAAGGAGAACTTTACTATTTGAGGCTCATGCTGACTATTATTTGAGGCCCTACTAGTTATGATGATATAAAATTTGTTAATGGCATCAGGCATGAGACTTTCATGCATGTTATGTTCATGGGCTTTTGGACGACAATAAAGAGTACATTGATGCTATCATTGAAGCGAGTCAATGGGGTTCTGGTCATTCGTTGAGAAATCATTTCGTAACCCTATTGGTTTCAGATTGTATGTCACGATCCAAGTCTATGTGGAATAAGTGCTGGAATATCTATCAAATGACATATTATATTGCCAACGAAAGTTGACTGGAATTCAAGGTAACACTATCGTTCTTTTTCAGATAATACTGACTTCTGTACTTGAGTTATTTCAATGTTGCTTAATGTAAAGTCTACGAAGTAATAGTTTTAATATTGTATTTCCTTTTAAATAGGTTTATAGCTGCAATCTGACCAAATTCAAAACTATGCTTTGTTGGAGATTGAAAACATAATGCGTAGTAGGGGAGGGAGACTTTCTGAGTTTACGTGCATGCCATACCCTACTACTGTTGATCACTCACCATCTTTGAACCAGTTGATAATTGATGAGTTGTCATACGATAGAGCATCTTTGGCTGAGCAGTATAAAAGGAATTTAGCTGCTTTTACAGAAGAGCAGAGATCTATATTTGATACTATAATGGCCTCTGTTAACTCTAGCAGAGGCGGTGTGTTCTTCATGTATCGTTGCACTGGTACTGAAAAGACATTGGTCTGGAAAACTCTTTCTTCAGTTATTCGTTCAAGAGGTGATATTGTGCTCAATGTTGTCTCTAGTGGTATAGCATCTTTTCTTTTGCTAGGCGGCCGGACTGCACATCCCTGATTCTCAATTCTTCTAAATCCCAATGAAAACTTTACTTGCAATATCAAGCATTGAAGCCCATTAGCACCATTGATATCAAAGACACAGTTGATAATATGGGATGAGGCGCCGATGATGAACAAATATTGCTTTGAGGCTCTCGACTGAAGCTTGTGAGACATGTTGAGCTATGATGGTCCGAATAGTTCCACACAGCCATTCAGTGGGAAAACAGTGCTTTTCAGTGGGGATTTCAGGCAAATTTTACCCATTATTCCAAAGGGATCGGAAAAACACGTGTAGAGAAATCAAGGCATCTTAGATCTGGAAGCATTGAAAAGTGCTAAGGTTGACAAAAAACATGGGATTACAAAATATGGGCAACAGTGGAAAGGCTAACAACTTGAAAACATTTTCCAAGTGGATGATAAGCATTGGAGATGGCACAACAGGTGGGGAAAATGATGGCCATGCTGAACTCAAAATGCCAAATGATATTTTGATAGAATCAGCATGTGATCCTATAAAGTCCATAGTTGAGGGCACTTATCCTACCTTCTTCGGCGATGGTTGTGACGCTACGTATTTGCAGGGTCAAGCAATTTTGACCCCCAAGAATAATGATGTAGATGCTATAAATGAATATATGATCTCAAATATGATTTTTGAAGAGAAAACTTAAATAAGCGCAAATGTTTTATGTAGTACAGGGAGGAATGGATCTTTGTCTGATAATATCCACTCAATTGAATTCCTGAATAGGGTTAGGTTTTTGAAATCCTCCACCATGAGTTAAAGCTTAAAGTTGGTGTGCCTGTAATGCTATTGAGGAACATCAATGCTACTCAAGGCATGTGCAATGGAACCAGATTGATTATTACGAGACTTAAGATCATGTATTGGAAGGTGAAGTTCTCGCTAGGCACAATGAAGGTCACAGAGTTCTCATTCCAAGAATGTCATTGACATTGTCAGACACCAGAATACCTGTTAAATTTCAGAGGAGACAATTCCCACCAATGGTGTCATTTGCAATGACCATAAATAAAATCCAAAGACAATCCCTCTCCCATGTTGGACTTCTTCTCAGAAAACCAATGTTTACACATGGACAGTTCTATGTTGAAATATCTAGAGTAACAAGTCGCTCAGGTTTAAAAATATTAATTTGTGACAAAGATGGTAAACCAATGAGATCAACAATAAATGTTGTATATAAAGAGGTTTTCCAAAATTGTAAGAGCATGACAATCTCATGTATTAATGTCATTTCTCTATATATTTTAATTATTCCTTTCATTTTTTATATTGCTCTATTTGTCCACGTGTTTTTACTTATATGTTTCCCTTCCCTGTGCATAAAACTAGTAATTTACAAAAGAATAATACTATTTGTGTAAACTGGAGACCAGTCTCCAGTATAGTTGTCATTTCCTTATTGATCATTAAATAAATAAAGACTCTCCATGTATTTATGCATACCTACTCATCTTCTAATGTAGTAATACCAACAAGACTAGAGACGGGTCTCCAATCTATATAAATAGTGTTCATCTTTACAAAAATATAGCCCCCCTCCCAAAAAAAAAAATAAATAAATAAAATAGTCCTTTTCCACATTCTTCAGCTTCAATGTCTCCTTTGTCATTTCCATTTTTCCCCAATAAATTCTTAACTAGAGAAGCACCACACCCCATTGTTTGCTACTAATTCTTATAAGTTTTCCCTCTCTTCTTCTTCATCTTTATATATGCAGGAGGGACACACATATTTTATCACTTCTCCAACTCGCTATTCAAGTTGTAAAAGAAGATTTTGCCATCGAATTGAATTAGTTCTTGGTCGATTCTGAGTTTTTAAGCAATGAAACGTAATATCAATAGGACGAAACCTGTGCTCAACCAGGCCCTAAGTGAATTTAAGATAAGTGAATTTAAGAAAATGTGCCCCCATCGCTCACCAATTTATCTCAAATACTTAGCTAAGATAATGCTAAAATACTAAAAGTAATAGTTATCATCCAAACAAACCAATTATTCATGTTGAACAAAAATAATGTTAGAAAAAGAATTCACAAAAATCCAAAAAAAATAATAATATGCTAGCAAGGCAACGACAATGCATTAAGTAAAACTAATATTCAGACAAGACAAAACAATATTGGAAATGAATACGCCGGTAAGGCAACAATATTTTAAAAATCAAAAATATCTGATAAATCAGCCATTAGAGCAGTCGTATCTAATGAAAACCTTTCCAAAAATCCCAAGCAAAATACAATGTCTGATATCTGCAAAAACAAATAGAGCACTACTTTTAAAATCCAATAAAGCAATTTTAATAAAACTAATGAAAGTTAAATCTACTTAATAATAAAACATCTAAGGAAAACTAATTCACAATAGACGAGTTTTCTAACAAAACCTAACAGCCAAGATTTCGTACCATTATCTAAATGCAACACACCTTGCAGTTTTGAAGCAAAAATATTTATACAATTATTATACAATTTATAAGACAAATGAATTGAGCAAGAATAGAAGGAATGCGTAAATTGAATAACCTACACTTATACAATTTATTCATGTTATATTTATGAATAACTTACAGTTCTATATAAAAAATGGCCTAGAGATGCAATCTAATATAATATTGTAATACTTCCATTATAATTAAAGTAAGTTAATTCACTGCCTTAATCATTCCAACATTGTCATTTATCACTTTGTCAGTTTGTGTTTATTAAGTCATTGTGTCAAACACCTAAAAGGCTAAAAATATTGAAAAAAAGTTAGTAGTCAGAAACATAAGGTGAAAACCAGACACCCATGACTCGACAATAAGGAACCACAAGGTCCACAACTACATTATTTGTTTGCACTTACTGACGTAAAAATCTTAAACATTACTATTGTACCCGAGATTTGCATAAAGACATAAACTATCTATTATTATTTAATTAATTGCACAATAGTCATAATTCCATAATTAGTCTTTAATAATCAAGTTAGAAGAGAAAAATTAAAGAAAATCAGGGCCCTAACAATCAAGTAATCAACTTGTAATTAATTAGAAAAAACCTAACCTTGCAAATTTTTTGTAATTTGTGAGTTTAACTTCTAGAGATTGGCAGACGAAGGTTTGTCGGTTTTGGGCCTAGCCCGAACGGTTTTTGTAACGACCCGCTCCACTTTGACATGATATTTTCCGCTTTGGGCCTAGCCCACACGGTTTTGCTCTTGGGCTTCTACCCTAAAAGGCCTCATGTCAGATGGAATGGGTCTCTTGGCATATAAATTGGTCTCTCTTTCTCTACCCAAGCGATGTGGGATTGAGGCTGTCACAATCACCCCACCTAAGGGGGCCCAATGTCGTCGTTGGCCACACTTCCGGTTAGGCTCTGCTCTGATACCATCTGTAACGACCCGCTCCACTTTGACATGATATTGTCCGCTTTGGGCCTAGCCCGCACGGTTTTGCTCTTGGGCTTCTACCCCAAAAGGCCTCATGTTAGTTGGAGTGGGTCTCTTGGCATATAAACTGGTCTTACTTTCTCTACCCAAGTGATGTGGGATTGAGACTATCACAATCACCCCACCTAAGGAGGCCTAACGTTCTCGTTGGCCACACTTCCTGTTAGGATCTCTCTGATACCATCTGTAACGACCCGCTCCACTTTAACATGATATTGTCCGCTTTGGGCCTGACCCGCACGGTTTTAGTCTTGGATTCTCACCCAAGAGGCCTCATGTCAGATGGAGTGAATCTCTTAACTTATAAATTGGACTCCTTTTTCTTTGCCCAAGAGATGTGGGATTAAGGCTGTCACAGCTCCGGTGTTCGACGACTATTGATGATGAGCCGTGAAGTTTGATTGTGAAGACTCTAGGTTGCTGTGTTGCGTCACTTCTCGCTGTTGCTGGTGGTTCATTCATCAGAATTCAGAAATTTTAAGTTTGTTGTTTTTTTTTTTTTTGGGCTCAAAGTTTAGAAACGTGATTTTACTTGGGCCTTCAGTTTTTGTTTGTTAATTTCTGAAACTTGGGCCCAACTTGATGGATATCATGTTTGGGCCGCAGAATTTAAAAAAACAAAAAAATGCAAAAATGGGCCCCTTGAATTTTTGAGTCTTAAGCGGCTGCTTGCTGGGCCTATATTCAGGTCTGACCCTGAATATCAGTATTATTAACACTTCTTATTTTACTACCACTATATCATATATATGCGCGAATTTGTATATTCTTAGAGCTTGCATTATTGGGATTTATAATAAGTGAAGAAATTGGCTAAGATTTATACCTACAGAATGTGGAGATTCAATTTTGCTGTTCTCTTTTCATTTTTTTAGGTCAGTAAGAGAATTTTGTTTCCTTACATTTTTAAGTATAGTTTGGAGATCATACAGTTAGAGATGGTGATTTGAATCCGGTTCAGATAACCGTTAAAAAGGTGCCTTTACCACTAGGGAAAAAAGCCCCGATAACTAAAAATTTTATTATCAGTTATTTAAGTAATTTTTATTGGTTCCTTTATTCTTTTCTTTTCTTTTCTTTTCTTTTTTTTGGCAACCTATTTGTAAAATAGTTTGTGGTTTAGTTATAAAAATTATTTTTAATTGGTGTGGACATATACTTCCTAACTTAATAATTTAAGTACATAACAAAATGGATAAAAAGAAAGGTAATTATATTACGACCACAAAAATTAATCTCCACACCACATTCTAAATCCAGCAATCGTAATCAACCATTTTAATTAGAACAACGCAATAATTTTACGTTTATAGCCAACATTTAAAAATAGTAATTTTCTAAAATACTTTCCAATTTTAGTCATCTTTCTTTTCACACACCATTCAACCAATTATAACCCTAAGCCTAAATTACATTTTTTTTTAACATGCATGCATCTTTGAAAAATTTTGCAAGTCTACAGAAACGTAGACCTTGCTCTGATACCAAACTGTAACACCCCAAATTTAATAGACTTGGGATGCTAACTGATCTTTTAAAATTTAACTTAAAATGCGGAACTTATAACAAAATAATTAAATGCGGAAATTCTTATTAACGGATAACAGAGAATCTTGTCTGAAAACAAGTAGAGTCTCAACAGTCAAATTAATGAATAGTCTGAAATCTTAGAAAAACATATAAGCTTCAAGTTATGTTTCTAGTAGCTGCCGTCCGTCGTCCCGCCACCGGCTCCAAAACCTGAAAGTGTTAGTTTGAAAGAATGAGTATAA